>CAUZXS010005879.1:132500-145000 GCA_963585895.1 Sepioteuthis lessoniana
AAATTCCACGCTTAATTGGTAACATTTAGGCGGCAATTTCTTGCGATTCTTTTTTCTTTTTACCTGAGGATCGCTAATTAATCGTGAAAATTTTTGTCGCGAGTTTTTATGATTAAAAAACAAACAATTTTAACTTGTATACTACTTCTATCGTTCGATATTGAGCATTTGTTTTCTATTTATATTTTTCTTGCAAAAAACACTGTTACATACATACATACATACATACACATTTTATAGAACTCTCAATAAAAGGCGAACTATTGACGAAAAGAATTTTTAAAAAGTGCTCAGTGCACATTAAAATATAAATTACTGCGCAAACTCAGTTCAAAGCGGTTATCACCAACTAGTTGTGTGACTGGGTTTCATGCACTTAAAAGTGATTTTTAAACGTCTGGGTGGCTCGTCAAGTCCATTTCTTAATACAATAACTCACCATGTTCGTGCGTGCGTACGCGTGTACTAGTAAATCTTTGGGTTAAGTCGAGCAAAAGGTCAGGTTTTATCAAAATATGAAATATATATGAAAATTAGGCAGAACTTTTTTTTCTTTTTTATCATTAAGGGTTTTCCGACTATTGTCTTCATCTTTATTGCTATTTCCACAACGTTTCGGCCAATATGTCCTCCGGCCTTCTTCAGGTGTTTGTCGAACTCGGGAACCTTTACGGAACTTCGAACTACGTCCTTTATTGAATCCACTGGGGTTGCCTGTTCTAATTCCGTTAGCCATAACCGGGTACAAGATGATTGTCTACTTAGAAGCTTAAGGAACCAACGCCTATAACCATTACGCTATGTGTCCTGCTGGATAATTCAGAGTGAATTTTTGGGACTTATAAAATTAATGTTCCATTTTTTTTTTTTGCCTTTTACTTCTGTTGGTGAATAAGAAGATTGTCACACTGAAGAGAGTGTGCCAGCGCTGCAATGGAAATTGGGAAAAAGAGAAGACGACGTATTTATAGAAAATACGTGTCTTGGAATCGGCTTCAAAAAACGCAGGACGAAATTTAAACGCGGACGTAGTTTTAAGCAGGTCACGTCGTTCTCCTGGCCAATGGTTTCCCGAGACTGAATATGTGTGCGTCCGCCATCTTTGTTGTGGGAACAAGTGGCATACCGCCCAAATTAAATTATAGGAGTGTAAAGTCCAATAGGTTCCAGTTCTAGGGCTCTGTGCAGTGTTGAGTAAATCTTTGCTTACCATTACTTCTACGTCCACTCTGACCCAAAATTGTAATACCTGTTAACATAGCGAACATAACATGCTGCTTGCGAAGCCGGCGCGATCACTGCGATTTCGTTTTGAAGTCTAGGAGTTCAACATGCAATTGCTCGTCTCACGCTTTACATGAGGTTCGAAATGAGACGCCGACTGCAAAATGTCACCGGTTAAGTTTTCATCTTTGGCTCAAAGAAATCTGTTTGAAAATGAATAGTATTTGTAAATATTCAAGTAACTCTTTCACGGCGAGCAGCATGCGACTCAAAGTGAATTTTTTAACCGGAATATAGTCGGTTTGAATTCAAAATTTCCCTTCTTAACTGATTGCCTTACCAAAACTAAAGAGCCCAGACTACCTAATACATAGCTAGCGAAAAAACATATGAATTCATATCATCAAGAGATGCTGAAAGCATGGATTCCTTTGACTCTCCCTTGCTATTGTTCCCTATCAGCTATTACTCTTGTGCTCAAGACGGCATCCAGTATTTAAAAAGAACTGATGAATATAAGTTTTTGCTGGTCGGCTAATTCCGGTGTGTCCATGCGTAAGAGTCCATGAGTCCATTCTTATTCCTCAAACTGAGTCCTATATGTCTTGTTCCTCTTATTTGAATGTTTTGTGTGATGGGAGGTTATTTGCCGAGCAACAGTTTTTGTTAGATGACGCATCCAGAATTTGTTCAAAATAGCATGCGGCAGCCTTGCATCTAGTACCAAGCATTTTCTCCAAACGTTTCACTGGAATCCAAGCGGTGCAGCCATGCAATAGTACTGATACGGTTGCAGCTCAAAAGAATTTCCGTTCTACTCTATCAGAGAGATCATATTTCCATATGATTATTTACCTGGGAATAGCTTTCCCTGCTTTACCAACGCATATGTTTACATGCCTTTCAGTAGATGAGATATTGCTTCCGAATTGCTCTATTTCAGAAGCTTGCGAATTAAGGAGAAGATGGCACCATCTCGATTAAAACCATTAACTCTGACTCATCTGAATTCTCGTTGAGACCAATGCCTTTTCTACGTGCTGCAGGCTATACAGCAGAGATTCGATGGGTAGGTTGTGTATCTGCAAGAAGCACTAGATTGTCTGCGCAGTCTGCATTGGTAATAGTTTCTGCAAGATTGCAGGATATTGTCTTCTTCGGGTCTTCTTTTTTTAGTGTGGAACCATTTTCTTTTATGAGATATCATGACGTCCGTAGTCTCTTAATCTTATGAATAGAAATAGTAACTTACAATATACACTAGAAAAGTTGAATTTGAAACTTTTAAAACAAATATTAAACAACTCTGAAGTATGATCTACCCTTTTTCAACAAATTGGCATTATTCAGTTCATTTGCAAATAAATGTACGTGTTTGACCGGTCAGATCAAGCCAGTCCGTGGGCAAAAGGGGTGAAACATTTATTCATAATATTTAAATTAGGATAAGAAATACGGATGAAATAAGTTCACCTTATAACCTTAAACTATCGATTGTCTCGTTCATGTTGCTCAAACGGCACCCTCTCTTTCTCTGACATTTTATATTATCTGTAATTTTCGGACGAAGACAATGGTCATAAAACCAACCGCAGTCATCAGTCTTAAGCTGTGTTCAATGAACCCTTTTATTTACGCAATTTCGCCGGTCTACGTGATATTGTTTCGAACGGGCCAACAAATCACAAATGATCTTAAGGTTGCTTGATGATGACCTCTGTGGAAGTGGAAAATCATGTCGCTCATCATTCGCCAGACTTACATCAACCAGCATCCAAAGTTGTGGTTATGTGTTCGGGCAGTTATTTCTGTTTCGATGAAAGGGGATAATCGTCTATTAAACAACACTTCTTGCTCGCTATCAATAAGGCCAATTTAGAGGGTAAGGTTGCTCTCTGGGATTTTTAGATCACTTAGCGTTACGTTATGGTCAGTGAAGAACCGATAATATAAAATACTCTTACTATCCATAATGGTCGGCAACGTTCACTCGCAATGAACTAATACATTCTAGATTTTTAAAGATCATAAAATCACAGCTCGGTTTTTTAAAAATAGTTGAGCTTAACTTGAGTTTACAATTACTGTTAATCACTTATTTGCACACTTAAATCGTTTCAAGTCTTCGAATTTAACAGACACAATTTAATATCAGTCATTTGTTTGCACGCAGTTTGTAGGTAATTTCGTTTTTAAATGATCTAGATCTAATTTCTTTACACACTAGTATTGCAATTGTTTCTACACAATTGAATGGTTTCAATTATTGCTATCAAACACTAATAATTCTATTCGATATTAATCATTTGTTTTCACGCTGCGAAGTATTGCTACTTAACACTCCTTATTCAATTCAACATTACTCATTCATATGCACACCATGAAATGGTAGCAAGTACTGCTATGTATCACTAACAGTCACTTGTTTACACAGTTAATGGGTTAAAACAGTTCTATTTCTAGCAATTCAATTTAGCACAAGTCATTTGTTTGCACTCAGTTTAAGTATCTAGCAGTCCTATTTGACTCATAGATAGGAACCTAAGAAGTGCTACCACTCCTGGTCAGAGTGCACCTGGGAACAATAGCAATGAAGAGGTTCCCCAGGTTCACCAAAACTTCAAGACTGGAGCCTCACCGTCAGACTGTTTAATGTCATATGCTGGAAACTCGTTAGGGGAGGGTGTCTTACAGTTACATAGCCACAATTAACGCCATGTGCGAAATAGACATATAATGTTCATAACAATAGAACATAGGAGTCTCGAAATTCGAAAACACGTAACGACTTCTTATTCAGGTACGAAACCTTTTTATTAACTTTGAGTTAAAGGTTTCGACATAAGAAGGAGAGACACAATCTTGCTATGCTGTCTTATTCATCTGGCCCCATCACGTGCGGCACCCATAGGGCGCAAATTCGCCTGCTCGGCGTCTAGTTTTCAACTCTCTAAACTTTCTTTCAATTCTCCACAAACCTCTGCTCGCTTCCGGTGCGTGACGTCACTCGCACTCCGTCGCCCGTTTCGTCTCGGACTATTGTGACATCTCTGAGTGACACCTCCGTCCACCCGCGCGCGCCCGCGTTTACACCTGCATCAATATTTGCACCTAACTAACCCATGTGCTGAGCCGAAACGTTCTCAGCCTAACTAAACCCAAAGGCATGAACCAAAATTCCTTGGCCATTACGTTACATTACTCCTCAGCAGAAATGCTGTCGGTGGAGACAACTGGGCTATAACATGAGTTATTCTGTCCTCTGACTTTAACAGTAGGATAACCAACCCCAATCGATTTTGGCCGACCCATTCTCCAGTCTTTGTTCGATGTAAAAAAAAAAAAGTAAATTTGATGACCATAGTCAAGGGGGACCAGATGGTTCCCTTTTCATTAGCTACTACGCTGATGTGTAAAGAGGGCGCTACTTATTTCCCTGGACTGCTCCACTTTACCCTTGGTATGTACTTTATCATGCTGGGTATTAAAGAAGGCGGCATCAAGTATCATTTTTGAGTCTTTGGTATGACTCGACATGGGACTGAACCCTGGTCTCCCGGCCCTTAAATGAACACTCTTTCTACTAGGCCAATCGGCAGGTTCGTTAGATGTACTGTGAATATACAAAGCAGTTCTCTCCATTTCTGGTAGCGTGATTGCTGCGTTGCGCAGCCTCGAAGAATGTAGATAGACTGATTCATTTTAACGGCATGTCAACCCAATAGAGTTAATTTTAAATCTACAAGTTAGGGAATCGCGTTAATTTTATGTTCCTATGTACATTTTTTATGTCGTAGATTCTGAGCGTTTTTTTTTTTAGCACACGGTCCCATTGAATACAAATAACTTTTAAACAGATGTTTGTCCCATAGATGTGACACTAACAAATGCAATCACTCCGGGTCAGAATAGACCTGGATGTGATCCAAATAAAGAAGGGGCACTTCACGCTCCCCGGAGCCTCACCATCAGATGCAGTTTTGTATCATACGTAGGACATTCCTTTTTGGAAGAGTCTTCCCTCCCTCTTCAGGGAATACATTCAGCGTATTCTAAGTCTCGCTAGCAGAGCTAGATATAAAGTCGGGATGAAGAGTTGTCGTTGAATTTATAGAAAAATAAAAAAGTCAAACACGTGAGCACAGAAAAATACTACTTACTTTATCATCTGTGTTTTATCTTTATTCTTTTGTTCTGCTGGTTGGGGCTCTAGAATACGCCAACTGCACCTCTACAGAGAGGTAAGCCCCCCCCCCTCACACACGCACACACATACACACAATGTGTGCCCTGGATTTGACACCACACCGCATTTGATATAAGAAGCTCCAGTCCAGAAGATTTAGGATGTGTGGAGTATTCTTTCATTGCCATTATTCCCCGGTCTACTCTGTAAGAGTCTTATCGAAGGATCAAATAGATTTATTTAAACATTTACAATACTTGAAACCCTTTAAATGTACGCAAAGGATTAATGTTAAATTTAATAGTTATTGTTACAAAAGAATAATCGAAACCATTTAACTGTGTGCGAATGAATGAATAATGTTGAATATAATTATTGATGACAGATAGCAATACTTGAAACCATTTAACTGGAGGCAAACGATTGAATTATATTAACGTTGGATAACAAGACTTGAAACCATTTAACGGAGTGCAAATAAATGGGCTAAGGCTCATTTTAAAATAAAGTTACCAACAAAGTACTGACTTATATATATATATATATATATATATATATATATATATATAGGATTTGGCATTAAATAACACGCAAGGGTTGATATGCCATAAAACACAACCAAAGCAAACTTCTTTCCTGAACTGCCTTAAAAAAGACGAGTCGCTTAGTAATATTTTCGAGGTGATGAATGAGTTTCTAAATCACGGATCACGCAAAATGAATGGATACTGGGGTTATCTAGCCTCAAAATTTACTTCCTCGCTTCTTTGGCGGTTACAAACTGCCTAACAGACTCTTTTCGAAAAATCGCAGAAAAATCTCGTGAGGCAGTTTTTGTGCACATAGCGTGTGAGTTCTCGTGGCTGACTGGGGGACCTCAGCTTTTGCACAGAAATTAACTTGAACTTATACTTCTAATATGACACAAATTGATCACTATGATCAGTAGACATCATCGGATGTCAAATATGCTATATAAATCTCTAAATATTTCTTTGTTTTTTGTGGTTGGTTTGTTTTTACTTGATAAACGATCGAAAGGATGGTTAGATGGTGTCACCATTTACATATCAGCAAACCACTTTTACCATCACGAAACTTTAGTAGCGCCATCTGCAGCAAACTTTTCCAGCTGTTCCAAAAATGTTCCTTTTGCTTCTCAAAATGTTTCAAAACAGTGAAGGAGATTTTTTATGCTTTTTTTTAAATTGCAAAATGTATATTTATAAAATAAATGAAACGTTGTATACACAAACACTTTCAGATATATATCAGAATATTTACTTATGGTTAAAATGATTCTTAATATGGATTTATGTCTTTATTTCTGTACTCCTGATAAAATACTCGAGGTGTTGAAAGCTTCTCAAGAATGTAGCTGTACATACCAATGGTTCAGTCGGCTGGAGCTGTAGAATACACCGACGTCATCTATGCAGTGAGTTAAGTTTCCACCGATGAGTGTCCTAGTTATGACACTAAGCAACCTGGTGGTTAGGCTTGAGTAATACTGGATAAATTAGATAAATTGTTTGGTTTGTTTTCTTGGCATATCCACCTTTGTAGGTTATTTAATGCCAAAGCCATTCTCCTAGAAGAACAGTAGTGGTACTATTTAACCCATAGATGGGAGGATAAGGGGGTTCATACCTTTCCCAAGGGTATTTGCCCGAAAGTGAACGTAATAGCGCAACTGGAGTACGAACTCGCGTACTACGATTCCGCAAGTCCATCGCTTTAACCATTACACCACGAGGACAGCCCCACTAATGCTGGAGCTTTGGAGAATTCGGATTAACCCTTTATTGCCATCGCTCTGTCCCAGAGTGGTAGAACTTGATAGGGTCCTATCTATGGATCAGCAAGAAATAAACCGTGTACTTATGTTAAACTGAATTGTTTGAAATTAACTATTTTTACATTTAACTAGGCCTAATGAGTAGAATGTGCACTAATGGTTCGGGAAACCGGGGTTCAATCCCAGGTCGAGTCATACCAAAGACTCAAAAAACGGTACCTGAGTGCTTAGCACTCAAAACTATAAGGTAATGATCAAGGGTAAAATGGAGCAATCCTGGAAATGGAGTAGCGCCCTCCCCTACACCTCAGTGTAGTAACTATTGAAAAGGGAGACTTCTTGTTACCCTCGAGTAAGGTCGCCGACTTTACTTTTTTACATTTAATTGTGTGTAAACAAAAAACTATACTTATGCTTAAATGAACTGTTTGAAAGAGAACTGTTTGATCATTTAACTGTGTGTAAACAAATCACTGGAGTTTAATTGAATAGTTAGTTATTCATAGCAATATTTAAAACCACTTAACTTTGTTGACATGCTAAACTGAATTGTTCGAAATAGAACTGTTTTAATATTTAACTGTGGGTAAACAAAAAAACTGTCCTTCTGCTAAACTAAATTGTGTGAAATCGAATGTTTTTTTTACATTTAACTGTCAGTAAATAAAAAACTGTACTTATGCTAAACTGAAATGTATGAAATAGAACTGTTTACATGCATAAAAATGGATTTGCCATTAAATAACCTACAATGGTTGATATGCCATAAAACCAAACCAAACCAAATTATATATAATTAATATATATGTATAAAGAGGATTTGCCATTAAATAACCTGCAATGGTTGATATGCCATAAAACCCAACCAAACCAAATTATATATAATTAATATATATGTATAAAGAGGATTTGCCATTAAATAACCTACAATGGTTGATATGCCATAAAACCCAACCAAACCAAATTATATATAATTAATATATATGTATAAAGAGGATTTGCCATTAAATAACCTACAATGGTTGATATGCCATAAAACCCAACCAAACCAAATTATATATAATTAATATATATGTATAAAGAGGATTTGCCATTAAATAACCTACAATGGTTGATATGCCATAAAACCAAACCAAACCAAATTATATATAATTGATATATATGTATAAAGAGGATTTGCCATTAAATAACCTACAATGGTTGATATGCCATAAAACCAAACCAAACCAAATTATATATAATTAATATATATGTATAAAGAGGATTTGCTATTAAATAACCTACAATGGTTTATATGCCATAAAACCCAACCAAACCAAATTATATATAATTAATATATATGTATAAAGAGGATTTGCCATTAAATAACCTACAATGGTTGATATGCCATAAAACACAACCAAACCAAATTATATATAATTAATATATATGTATAAAGAGGATTTGCCATTAAATAACCTACAATGGTTGATATGCCATAAAACCAAACCAAACCGAATTATATATAATTAATATATATGTATAAAGAGGATTTGCCATTAAATAACCTACAATGGTTGATATGCCATAAAACCCAACCAAACCAATGTAGCTACCAAGACAAAAATGAACAATGAATCAAAATGTTTTTTTCAAAATGTTTCCCTTTTCATTCGACACACTTATTCCAATCGTCTCTCTTTTTCTAAGACGGTGTGAAACTACGTTATTCGATTTCTTATAATATACACCAAAGCCTTTATCTTCTCACGCACCCACCTACACACACACATACACATATAAATCTATATACATCAAGGCATATAGGCAGCATATATTCTCTTAACTCTCTATCGCTATCCGTCCCTATCAATTACTGCTCTTGACAATTCTCTAGACAGCGTCTTGTGTCCGTACAGAGCGGGTGAGTGTATGTTTGTATTGGTCTGATAACACTGATCCGTTCGTGTCTAATATGTTCTTCCAGCATGTCTTGTTAGTCTTACTTGGTTGTTTTGTGAGATAGGTGGTAAGTGGCCGTACAGCTGTTGTTTAGTGGTTGCTGCTTTCTGGATTTGTTCAAAACAGCATGGAGCATTCCCACGTAGCCTTTTCTGCTAGTATTTCTTTAGAGTTCAGGTGGTGCAGACATACATTCGTACCGACACTGTTAAAACTGGAAAGAATTCTTTTTTTTTAATTTATCAGAGATCGTATTTCTGTACGGTCAAGAACATGTCATAAGAAGTCCAAACTTTCTTTAAAATGATATGTAATCTTGTGGATTCTGTCGTTCCATCGAACCATAGACAAAAAAAGAAACGAAAGCAAAAAGATTGGCAACTACCTGGATCTTGCCAGAGAGCTAAAAAAACCAGTGGAACATGAAAATGACAATGATAACAGTTGTAGTTGGTACATTAAGAACTGTGTCTAAATATTTGACTGGGGCTGTAAAAATCACCAACTGCGTCTCTGATGAGGAGTAAGACCCCCCCCCCCAACGATGGTCCTAATATGACACTAAACTATCTGATAATAAGGCTCTTGTAAAGCTGGAGCTTTGGGGAATGTGGAGTAACCCTTCATTGCCATTGCACCCAAGTCCACTCCGTCCCGAAGTGGTAGCACCAGATAGGGGCCTATCTATGGGTCAAATATCACTGTTTGACATGTAAACAGAGTGCAAACAAAAGACTTATGCTAAATTGAATTGTTTGAAAAAGAACTGTTAGACCATTTAACAATGTGTGAACAAATGAATGATGTTTAATTAAATTGTTTGTGATACATCGGAATAGTTGGAACCATTTAATTTTGTTGACTTACCAACCCCACCGCCCCTACAGGATATGACACAAGGTCAATTTTTAAGCGGAGTTTTACAGGTAAGAATTCAGAGTTT
This sequence comes from Sepioteuthis lessoniana, assembly GCA_963585895.1. Taxonomy (NCBI): domain Eukaryota; kingdom Metazoa; phylum Mollusca; class Cephalopoda; order Myopsida; family Loliginidae; genus Sepioteuthis; species Sepioteuthis lessoniana. Next base: position 142,593 of record CAUZXS010005879.1, read on the forward strand.
TCCTTCTCCTAGACTAGTTGCCTCACCAAAGCTGAAGAACATAGCTGGAGGGAGAATAATTGGATTCATACCTTTCCCAAGGGTATTAGTGCTATGTGAAATGCAATCAGTCTCGTCCAGGATTTGAACTCGTATCGTCGTGTCCAATTCCTACGACGATAACAATTACACCACGGGCACCTCCATAATTTTGTTGACTTATGCTTTATTGAACGGTAAGAAATAGAACTGTTTGATCATTTAACTGTGTGTAAACAAATAACTGTGGCACAATAGTTAGAGTGGGTGCAAATGGTCAAAAAGACCAGGGTTCAATTCCAGATCGAGTCAGACCAAAGACTCAAAAATGATACTTGATACCTCCTTGTTTAACACCCAGCATTATAAGATTAAGATCAAGGGTAAGTGGAGCAATTCAGGAAAAAGTGTAGTAGCGATTGAAAAGGGAGCCTTCAGGTCACCTTCATCTGTGATCAGTCAGCTTACTTTCTTACATAGCAATACTTGGAACCATTTAACTTCGTTGACTTATTCTAAATTGAATTGTTTAAAACAGAATTGTTTGATCATTTAACGGTGTGTGAACAAATAAATGATGCTTAATTGAATTGTTAGTGATACGTAGCAATACTTGGGACTATTTAACTTTATTGACTCACGTTAAATTAGATTGTTAGAAACTGAACTGTTTGATCATTTAACCCTATGTATCTACAAATGCATTTACAAATCGTAAATTTAATATACGAGCGGCATACGATAAGTTTCCAGACTTTTTTCGTATGGGCACCCTTCCAAGTTATTTCCGTCTGCAATGCACTTGTTGTACTGTTCAAACAACTTCTGGAACGCCCTAAGGAAGTCCTCTTGTGTGAGCGTGTCAATGACTTTCGTCACAGCCTTTTTCATCTCCTCAATTGTCTCATAACGACAACCTCTGAGTTTAGAGAATAACCAAAAGTCACAGTGACCAAGTTCTGGACTATAGGGAGGCTGAGGAACTGTCTTGATTCCCATCTTGGTCAAATAGTCTGTGACAAGGATGTAGTTGTGGACTGGTGCATTGTCCTGCTGGAAATGCCACTGACCCGATTTGAAGAGTGCTGGCCTCTTCCGACGGAATCTCTTCCTGAACTTCCTTAAATCCTCAACATAGTAACCCTAACCCTAACCCTAACCCTTTGGCCAATCAACTCTGATGTTTTGATTTCTTTACTCCTCCCACACCTCTCGACATCCCTCACAGACTCCCTGCCTTCCTTGAATCTCTTATGCTACTCAAAAAGTGATGCTCGATTCTCATAAAATCATAAAAATTGGTCAGTCATCTCATAAGATGTATAGCAATAATATACTGAATTTTCAAGAGTCTACGACAATTTTAAATGCCCATACGAAAAAAGTCTGGAAAGTTATTGTATGCACCTCGTATATCTAAAAATTGGATCCGGCATTAAATAACCAACAATATTTGATATGCCAAAAAAAAAAAACTCCCAAAAATCTGGACAAGAGACTGTAGATCAGAAGTAGAATCTTGACCTGTTCAAATTAACTGGAATACTTAAAAGTATCCTGGAGACTAGAAGAGACAAACTATCACTCAGACATCAGTGAAAAGCAACCAGTTAAAATTTGTGAGAAAAACTCGCATAATAAAGGATGAGTATTTTTTAAATAGATCACTGTTTGTTTATCTTATTATATTCTTTCAAATGAAAATGTTGATTATATTAACGCTCAATTCATGAGATCTTATATATCTAGTACAGCAGATATCATTTGGGGAGAAAATATCGAGAAAAAACACTGTATACATAATTACAAATATATTTAGGCATAGGTCCCGAAAAAAGTGTTCTTTTTTAAAACATCATATATATATATATATATATATATATATATATATATATATATATATATATATATATATATATATATATATCTCCATAGGTCCCGAAAAAGTGTTCTTCGTAAAAATCGGATTTATTATAATTACATCAATATCTATGATCACACACACACACACACAGACACACACATGCATATATATATATATATATATATATATATATATATATATATATATATATAATTAGATATCAGCTTAGGTCCCGAAAAAAGTTTTTTTTATAAAAATCTGATTTGATTTACTTACACACAAGCATATAGACATACACACAGATACACACACATATACATACATATACATATATATATATATATATATATATATATATATATATATATATAACTATACGGCCACCTGCCTCCCATCACGAAAACTATCCAAGTTAGACGAACCAGACATGCAAGACACTGCTGGAGAAGCAGGGACGAGCTCATAAGTGATGTACTCCTATGGACCCCCACATATGGCCGGGCGAAAGCAGGACAACCAGCTCGAA
>CAUZXS010005879.1:147500-154602 GCA_963585895.1 Sepioteuthis lessoniana
AGGAGATAAAAGAGGCTGTGACGAAGGTCATTGAGACGCTCACACAAGAGGACTTACATGGTGCCTTCCAGAAGTTTTTGGAACGGTACAATAAGTGGATTGCAGCCGGAGGAGATTACTTTGAAGGGGAGTTTCATGTGTGTACTATCAATAAAAGTGCCCATACGAAAAAACCCTGGGAGTATATATATCTCTATAGTCATCCACAGACAGATCTGTTTCGTTCTCTCAGAACTCATCAGTGTAGCTAGACAGTATCTTCCCGTAACTGGGATCGAAACCCGGTTGACTCAAACGTCATATATATATATATATGTGTGTGTGTGTGTGTGTGTGTGTGTGTGTGTGTGTGCGTGTGTAATTTTTTTGTCGTAGGTCCAAAGAGAGAAAGAAATATTTAAAATGAGTAGATCAACGCAGAAATTTGTATTTTTTTTAAGGATTTATTTAGGAAAATGAATAATTTCAAAAAAATACAAATCTCTTCGTTGACCTATTAATATGTCTGTATATCATCATCATCATCATCATCATGTCACGCTGCTAGCAAGGATTTCCCTGACTCTCTTTCGCCACCCGTCTCTATCGTCCATCGCTCTCGTTAGGTCTTCCAGGCTACATCATGTATCGGCACAGAGCTGTTGCATATAGGTTCTAGCTGGTCGTCCAACCTTCGCTCGTCCATGTATAGGGGTCCACAGGAGCACAACGCTTATTCATCATACGTCACGAAAAAATGGTACTTGATACCTCCTTGCTTAACACTCAGCACACAGGTACGTATCAAGGGTAAAGTGGAGCAATCCAGAGGAAGGATTAGTGCCTTCCCCTACACCTTGGTGTAGTAGCTATTAAAAAGGGAGCCTTTGGGTCACCCTCGACTACAGACACCAGCTTTACAACGCTTATTATTTCGTCCTTAATTTCAAATAGAAGAGGAGAATAATTGCCAGGTATTTGAAGGCATATAATGGTGTATGTTGATTAAAAGAATGCTGCGGGCAATATCAAACAAGTCCTGGCGGCAACACCCCACAAGTCACCAACTATACGGCCACCTGCCTCCCATCACGAAAACTATCCAAGCTAGACGAACCAGACATGCAGGACACTGCTGGAGAAGCAGGGACGAGCTCATAAGTGATGTACTCCTATGGACCCCCACATATCGCCGGACAAAAGCAGGACGACCAGCTAGAACATACGTACAGCACCTATGTGAACATATGGGATGTTGCTCTAAAGACCTGCCTGAGGCGATGAAAGATAGGGAGAAGTGGCGAGAGAGGGTCAGGGATAGAATACTTCAGACTGCTTTTCGACCATCTTGCATGAATCAAGCATCAGTTTTTGAGTGGCATAAGACATTCAAGGAAGGCAGGGAGTCTGTGAGGGATGATGAGAGGTGTTAGAGGAGTAAGGAAGTCAATACCACAGTTCATTGGCCGTTATGGAGCCTGATCAGCAGAAGATGATGATGCTCAGTATACAATTTAGTTCTATTTGACACATATTATCTTATCAGGTGCGACCACTCCGGGCCAGAGTGGAGCTGGGAGCGATTACAATGAAAGGGTACTCCGCATTCTTCAAAGCTCCAGCACAACTGGAACGTCTCCATTAGATTGTTTAGTGTTATAATTCAGGACACTCGTTAAAGAGTACATAAACCTCTGCAGAGATTCCATCACTGTATTCTACAGCCCCAGCAAACCAGCGCTTTCAAAATATACAAATATTAGTTCCAGTTAACTAGATAGCTAACGAGTAAGATAGAAAAAAATATTGAAGGTAATATCAACAAAGACATAAAATGGAATATATATATATATATATATATATATATATATATATATATCGAAAGAGAGAGAGAGAGAGTAAAGTTGGCGACCGAAGTCGAGGATGACTCGAAGGCTCCATTTTCAAAAGCTACAATACGAAGGTGGAAGGAAGGGCACTACTCATTTCCTGGATTGCTCCACTTTACCGTTGATACGTACCTAATAATCCTGAGTGTTAAGCAAAGAGGTATCAAATACCATTTTTAAAGTCTTTTGTATGACCTCGACCTGGGGTTGAATCCCGGTCACCCAGACCATTGGCGAATATATAGATAAGATTGAAGTTTTTTTTCTCAAAATATTTTGTAATCCGTATGCAAGTTCAAGTAAAACACCTGATTGATCTTTTGTTATCGATTGATTTTTGCAGCATATCCACCCGTCAAGGATTATTGTAAGCCTAGAGGTTACGTATTCTATTTGAACCTTGTATGGAACCTTAAAGAGTACTATTGTTAGGATGGACCTAGGAGCAATAACATTTACGGAGTTCTCCACATTCCCAGTTATGGAGCCTGATCAGCAGAAGGGGTTAAGTGTTATACCACCTTAAATTGAATACAGGGGGTGTCCTCGTGGTGTAATGGTTAAAGCGATGGACTGCGGAATCGTAGTACGCGAGTTCGTACCCCAGTCGCGCTATTATGTTCACTTTCGGGCAAATACCCTTGGGAAAGGTATGAACCCCCTTATCCTCCTAGCTATGGGTAAAATAGTATCACTACTGTTCTTCTAAGAGAATGGCTTTAGCATTAAATAACCTAAAAAGAGTTGATACCCCATTAAACGAAGAAACCTTAAATTGAATACAGTAAGCCTATTTTGAAGCAGACCAGCAAGTAAGCAGGTTTGCCCCACTGCGAACATTGACACTACACACTCTTACTCCTATCTCTTTCATTTGAGGGGGTGTCCTCGTGGTGTAATGGTTAAAGCGATGGACTGCGGAATCGTAGTACGCGAGTTCGTACTCCAGTCGCGCTATTACGTTCACTTTCGGGCAAATACCCTTGGGAAAGGTATGAACCCCCTTATCCTCCCATCTATGGGTAAAATAGTACCACTACTGTTCTTCTAGGAGAATGGATTTGGCATTAAATAACCTAAAAGAGTTGATATGCCATTAAACAAAGAAACCTTAACAGTGAAAAAGAAAACCTTCATTTAAGCCAGTGTAAGGTCGAAATTAGTTTAAGAGGATTATCCCTTTTAGGGGAAATCATGGCACGACTATTGGTTTTGAAAGGATGAATATCTTTTTTTTCAATTCATTAATGAAAATGCGCAAAAGATTTTAAAGAACTTAATTTTTTTTATGTATTTTCCTACGCCTTTTTTAAAACATGGAATTCTTAGTTGTCTAAATTTCTGAGATGAGGCTTGGTGATTTTTATCATTAAGGGTTTTCGAACTATTGTCTTTATCTTTATTGTTATTTCCACAACGTTTGAAGAAGGCCAGAGGACATATCGGCCGACACGTTGTTGAAATAGCAATAAAGATGAAGACAATAGTCCGAAAACCCTTTGAATTTTTTCTTCTTTTTTTGTCTTAAAAGATACATTTTTTCTCCATCCCATTCTTCTATTGAAGGATATCTTGTCTCCCGTATACTGACTATATCTATGTACGCAGCTTTTCAAGTTACAAGTAACAATAATAATAGCCAATTCAGTTACGGACAGTAATATAAGTCCTAACTGTTTCCATCTGTATTGGACAGGCGATGTATTGATGCGCAAGTGGATTTGTTGACCTTAAGGTTGGAGAGAGGGAATGGCCGGTGACAGTCGAACACGTGAGAGTAAGATAGGATGGGTTTGGTATTATATCACCGGTGATTGAACGATCTTTGATATTGTTAAATCAGTTATTGATGAGTGAACAAGACACTCCAACATTTTCAGTGAAGTGGGATTGAGTTGGTTACGTCCAGATGAAGACGCCCGCAGGTCATTACGGAAGGAAGATATTTTGGATCTTTATCTAACTGATTTGACAATGTACTTGGGGACATATATATATATACACGCACACACACACATTTATATATATATATATATATATATATATATATATATATATATATCACAAAGTTTTTGAAATTGATACTCGAAGTTTCAGACCCATTAGCTGTTCTCTGGTAAATAATTTATATATATATATATATATTCTTGGGTGAATACTATATATATATATATATATATATATATATATATATATATATATATATATATGAATTATTTGCCCGAGAATCGTCAATGGGACTGAAACTTCGAGTAGCAATTTCATGTCTTATATATATATATATATATATATATATATATATATATATATATATGTTTGTGTGCGTGTGTCTGTGAGCGTGTCTGTGTGTGTCTGTGTATGTATGTCTTTGTGTGTGTCTGTGCCCATGTCTCTGTGTGTGAGTGTGTGTGTGTCTGTGTCTGTGTGTCTGTGTATGTATGTGTGTCTGAGTTTTTCTTAGAAATCTCATAGAGTTAAATAACGAGAGTGGTGACTGACTTAAGAAATTTTTTTACAAGTTTTCTTTTAAAATACTAACTGAGAAGATTTTATTTATAAATGAATTATTCCAGAACGTTCGATTAAACTAAAACTTAATTGAGAGGCTCACCCGATTTGTCATGGCTAAAGTTCAGGATTGTGACCTTGAGGTAATCAAGTTCGAATCCTAGTCACGTTCACTTTTGGACAAATACCTTTGGGAAAGGTATTGAACCTGTTTATCTCCTCTGCTATAATTTTTATTTGTATGATAGCTGTTCTTCTATAAGGACAGTTTTGGCATTAAATAACACACGAAGGTTGATATGCCATTAAAAAAAATAAGTCAAATAAGTTGTTGATTTTTTGGTAGATTTTATTAAATCAGGTTTTTATTCCCCCCCCCCTCAAAAAAAATTATCTTTTTTCTCGTCGCTGTTTGTTGTTGTTTTTTTTTGTTTTTGTTTGTGGTTGGGGATTAAGAAAATTGTGTTCAATTTTTCGTTGACAATTATATCTGGTTCTCTTGCGTTTAAAAATGACAACATTCTCCAATTCTGTGTTTGATTATGAACGAATTATAAAAGAGTACTTAAAAATTGTTTTTAAATATCAGACGCGTTTTCGTTATAACTCAAAGCGTAATATTATTTAGTGTGATCGTCACTGGCGAAGTGAAAAATGCTGTAGATCATCTTGTGGAACGTAGTAAAGCCTCCTTATACGTGGTCCAGCCTTGTCTTTATTGACAACACCAATCTCCTTTTTTTTTCAAATTGAGATGCGAACCATGCCTGCGCATCCGGATTACACTTGTACATCTCTTGGGGGGGGTCATAGTTTGACTCCAAGAAACTAGTTGTCTACAGGCAATACATTACTTGCCAAGTAAGCTGGGTTGTAGAATACACTGACTGCAAATGACGTCACGCACCGGAAGCGCGCGGAGGATTTGGGGTTTTTTTTGAAAAAGTCAGTTAGAAAAGTTGAGATGAGACCTGCCTCGGGGAAAGACGGTTGGTTTTCACTTGCTCGCGGAGACCTTTGTGGCGGGTGCCACACGTGTTGTGGCGGCGGGGGAGCAGATGAAAAAGCCAGAATAGAAAGATTGTGCCTCTCTCTCCTTATGTTGAAGAGCCTTTAAACTCAAAGGTAATAAAAAGTTTCGCACCTGAACAAAGAAGTCGTAAGTGTTTTTCGAATTTCGAGATCCTATGTTCTATGTATACATGTAATGAACGTCCCATGTTCATTTCACTTATTCATGTATATGGCTATGGTACATCTGTCCTGAAGGGTAAGACACCCTGCCTTCAACAACTGTCCTAGTTATGACTCTATACTGCATTTGATAGTGAGGATTCGGCCCAAGGGCTTTGGGGAATACGGAGTACTCCTTTATTGCCATTGCTCCCAGATCCACTCTGACCAAGAGTGCAAGCACCTGAAAGGCTCCTATATATGGAAGGAATAGAACTGTTTGACATCTAAACTGTGTCCAAAAATCTGACCTATTTTAAATTGAATTGTTAGAAATATAACTGTTTGACTATTTAACGGTGTGTGAACAAATTACTGATTAATTGATTTGTTAGTAAAACTTGGAACCATTTAACTGTGTGCAAATCAATAAAGCGTTAAATATAATTATTAGTATCAAATAGCAATACTTGGAACCATTTAACTGTGTGCAAATCAATAAAGCGTTAAATATAATTATTAGTATCAAATAGCAATACTTGGAACCATTTAACTGTGTGCAAATCAATAAAGCGTTAAATATAATTATTAGTATCAAATAGCAATACTTGGAACCATTTAACTGTGTGCAAATCAATAAAGCGTTAAATATAATTATTAGTATCAAATAGCAATACTTGGAACCATTTAACTGTGTGCAAATCAATAAAGCGTTAAATATAATTATTAGTATCAAATAGCAATACTTGGAACCATTTAACTGTGTGCAAATCAATAAAGCGTTAAATATAATTATTAGTATCAAATAGCAATACTTGGAACCATTTAACTGTGTGCAAATCAATAAAGCGTTAAATATAATTATTAGTATCAAATAGCAATACTTGGAACCATTTAACTGTGTGCAAATCAATAAAGCGTTAAATATAATTATTAGTATCAAATAGCAATACTTGGAACCATTTAACTGTGTGCAAATGAATGAGTAATGGTAAAGGAATTATTACCATTAAATAGCAAAGCATGAAACTCTTTAACTTAGAGTAAAAAATAATTCATATTGAATGGAAATATAAGTGTTAGATAGCAATAATTCAAACCATTTAACTGTGTGCAAATGAATGAGTAATGGTAAAGGAATTATTACCATTAAATAGCAAAGCATGAAACTCTTTAACTTAGAGTAAAAAATAATTCATATTGAATGGAAATATAAGTGTTAGATAGCAATAATTCAAACCATTTAACTGTGTGCAAATGAATGAGTAATGGTAAAGGAATTATTACCATTAAATAGCAAAGCATGAAACTCTTTAACTTAGAGTAAAAAATAATTCATATTGAATGGAAATATAAGTGTTAGATAGCAATAATTCAAACCATTTAACTGTGTGCAAATGAATGAGTAATGGTAAAGGAATTATTACCATTAAATAGCAAAGCATGAAACTCTTTAACTTAGAGTAAAAAATAATTCATATTGAATGGAAATATAAGTGTTAGATAGCAATAATTCAAACCATTTAACTGTGTGCAAATGAATGAGTAATGGT
>CAUZXS010005880.1:0-32500 GCA_963585895.1 Sepioteuthis lessoniana
CACGTAAAACCTGATAATACGCCGAAGAACACCTTGTGTAAATTATGTGGTGACGGGGATGAAACAATCGTATTATAAACAAATGAAGCCGACTACAAGAATAGATATAACTGGGTGGGAAAAATGATCCCCTTGGAATTGTGCAAGATGACCCTGCTGACAAATGCTGTATGAACAAACCATTATCTAGTTGTCCGAATTTCTTAGACGAAGCTTGATGATTTTCAACATTCAGGATTTTCGGACTTTTTTCTTCATCTTTGTGCAGCTGATGTGTCCTCTGGCCTTCTTCAGGTGTTTCTTGTTGAACTGCGGAACACGACCTTTATTTAATCCACGGATCCATGTGTTAAATATTCTTGTATTGTCACAATCATCAAAAAGGTTTGATAAAAAAATCTTAAGAGTAGCTCAGGTAAAAAATCATGCATAAATGTAGTATTTCATAGTGATGTAAAAACATTAAGTTTATAAGTTCCCAAAATTCCATCTGGGCTATCCAGCGGGACACAAAGTAACGGTTATAGTCGTTGGTTCCCTAAGCTTCGAAGAAATCATAATCACCTGCTGGTTCAATCCAGACTGCTGGCTAGTAACAATAGAGGAATCCTCGTGAATTAAATAAAGGACGTGTTTCGAAGTTTCATGTAGGCTCTCGAGTTCGACAAGAAATATTTGAAGAAGTCCAGAGGACACACCGGTCGAAACTGGTGGGAATTTTGAAATAGAAACTGACCACCACACTGACAACCAAAATCCCGGCTAGAAAAACAATGTAAAATAATTTTAACCTTAAAAAATCTCTCATTTTTATAATATTTATTTCAGCTGACCCTTTATTTTTTAAATGTTAGATCTGCATCTACAGACAAATAAATAAATAAATAAATAAATAAAGGTTCTGTCAAAATAGATATTATCACAAAAAAAAACCCAAAGGGATTTTAAAAGGTTTTTCTTATATATATATATATATATATATATATGGTCTGTCTTTGGATGACTATATATATATATATATATATATATAGTCATTCAAAGACAGACTGTTTCGTTGTATCACTACTCTGCTCTTCAGTGTGGCTAGACACGTAGAACGCTTCAAGCTGAGACCAAAACCAACTTAACTTTACGCTAGACTTATTTTCTTACTGCTCAGCCATTAGGCGACCAACGTCAGCTCGAAAATTATAACGCATTATAACTTTTCGTCGAAAATTATAACGCATTATAACTTTCGTTTGTTTACATATTGCGCTACCAGATACCGGAGTGCTCAATTCGTTAGAAGAGAATTGCATTACGTAGCGGGAAGCCGTTATTTCATTCGCCAGAGTGCTCAACCACCGGGAGGTGGGCGTATATAAATATATGTATATATATTGTCTAAGAATTTAACTAATAAGGAACATATACTCTATATATTATTATAGAGAATTTCCGACGAAGTGCTTAATTCAAACATATATATATATATATATATATATATATATATATATATATATATATATATATATATTCAATATAAATATATTTTTAAAAACACGTGCAGAGAAAACTTTTTACCATAAATGGATTTACCGAAATGAAAAGAATTCTTTTTCATCTCAATTGTAAAAATCACACACACACACACACACGCACACACACACACACACACACACACACATATATATATATATATATATATATATATATATGTATATATATTATAACAGTATTGGTTTTCACTAAATCACTTTGTGAGTTAGTGTCGAACCAAGTGCAATATAATATGGAGAGAGCTCAATATATAAGCTCGCGCTATTATATAAAAAAAGGAAATAAATATATATTAGATTTATTATATATATATATATATATATATATATATATATATATATATATATATATATACGGATTATACAACCTTGGAGAAAAAACAAATATAGTTCTAGTTAATAAAGAAGACCTTTTTAACTTGTAAAGCCGAGGAAAAAGTACACAAATACTAAGACCTTGCTGAAGAGTAAAAAAATCAATCAAAATGCTGGAGTTATTGGTATAATCCTAAATAATCTTGTAAAGAGGAACGGGAAATCGGAGGTAGAATTAACACCTCCCTAATCAAATGCCAGGAAAAAATAGGTAATGATATTGAGCACAGTTCTAGAGATCTGAGAAAAGCTGATATACTTCAGATTTCAATGCTAATCGGCCAGTTAATATTAGAGTAAAATAATGATTGTTAAACAGTCATAACTTCACGTACCTTTAATCTATGCGAATAATTTTAACACGATGACGTTTTTAAGTATTCTTATCTAATACTAATAATTTGCATTCAGTTGTATACTTTAAAGTATTCTGTTCAAAGAAAACCATAAGTTACGGCTGGAGCGATATATATATACTTGTACATATACATATGGGGTCGGACAAAATAATAGAAACATCTAGAATATTAGTATCATGATTTGAAACTCCTATAAAACCATCAAACGTTTGTTATTTTTTTATGTTTTTTTATTTATTATTAATTTTTCTCTTTTTCTTTTACTAAAATTGTTTTTGTTTTAAACAGATATCATCAGAAGAAATTAATCAAAATTCATTGAAATGGCAGATCTATCTGACTTTAAAAGAGGTCAAATTGTTGGCGCTCGTAATGCAGGTGCTAGAGTAACAAAAAGCGCTGAATTATTTGGTGTAGCAAAGATTACTGTCTCGAAAGTAATAACAGCAGAAAGAAGGAAAAACCTCCTCGCCAAAGCAAAACTCTGGAAGAAAGCGAAAACTGTCTGATAGGGACCGTCGGAATCTTATGTGGATTGTTAGGAAGAATCACAAGAATTCAACTTCGAAAATTACAGCGGAGCTTAATGACTATCTCGAGAACACAGTTTCCTCAAAAACTGTAAGAAAGGAACCGTACAAAGCCGGGTTTCACGGGTGGGCTGCAATCAGAAAGCCATGTAAAAATAAATTTTTTGTCCTACCCCTGTATATATAAAGCCACTCACGTACTAGAACAGTTGCAGTACTATTGAACCCATAGCTTCCCCCCGAGGGTATCAGTCAAGTAGTGAATGTAATTGGGTGACTGAAGTTCGAACTCACATACTAAACTCTCGCAGTCCAACACATTAGCCACGGGAACTCCGGCGATGAATTGATCGAAAAAATTATATTGTCTATCAAATTATAGAGCACTATATTTTCCGCCAAATATTTTTTTAAACGTTAAAATGAAATTTTCAAATAATGCAACACATTTATTTGTTTGGTTGGGTTAGATTGCATATCAATCCTTGCAGATTATTTAATGGCATATCTTGTTAATATATATATATATATATATATATATATATATATATATATATATATATATATGTGTGTGTGTGTGTGTGTATGTGTGTGTGTGTGTGTGTGTGTGTGTGTGTATTTGTATTAAAAATAAATTAAAACGAAAATAGTCCGGAAAGTAGTTTTTTTTTTGTACCAGCTCAGGTTTCCAACTTAGAATAAAAAAAACTATGGACTCACATAATTGACATAAAATGGCTTGACGTATATATATATATATATATATATATATATATATATATAAAGTCGACGAAGCTGCTTAGGGGTTTGTTGTATAAGGAAAGAACAGGCAACAACACTGATGTACAAAAATATAATCTGCTTCTTTTCTTTTTCCTTTATTACCTTAAATTTACGAAATGGTACAGTGAGGGAGAGAGTCGAAGATAGCTGAGATGTATCACACAGGGCGAATCTTCAGTTAACCGTTTTTTGTTCGTTCTGCTTTCGAGAGACTGGTACAGGGCCACCTCATGGCATTGAATCCTCTTTGTGTCTCTATGCTTCTCTACTTTCGTGAGTCTGGTATAGAGCTACCTCAGGGCACCGAATCATCTTCATTTCTACTCGTGAGTCTCCTCAGGCCCATCTCAAGGCACCGAATCATCTTAGATTTTCAGAAACTCAGGCGTTTCTCTACCTCTCAACCCCGTGCATTCTGGCGCAAGGCCAGAATTCAGAGTGGCATAACGTCTAGTAGCTCTTCTGTCGGTTTTCTACTTCGTTCTCCTTGATCATTCTTTCCTGGTTTCAATAATTTTTCGTACGCCTACGCAATTTTTGGGGTAACACGTTGCGCGTGGACACGCCACCATTAGAGCGTACCACCCACATTAACTTACGCGTTAATTCTGCTGAGGAAGCAGCTGTTTTCTGTTTACTTTAGGAAGCAGGTATTCATCCTGTTATGTCACATACGCAATTTACGCCGGGTCATTTTCCTGTTTTCTTCGGGGAACAGACGTACACTCACGTTACTAATGCCAAGGGAATTTTTCTAGTCAATATTCAACTATTTGCTTCGCGCTGATGCCCGAAGGAAATACATGAATTCATGTATTCTACCCCCAGTTAAGGGTAAAAAGTGGGACAGATTGGTTTTTGATAAGACAATTTGTCTACGAGAAGGAAAACCCCCGAATTCAAACAAACTAGCTTTCTTCCGCTTAAAAAGAAATTGGCCTTGTGTCACATTGAGCCTCTGGTAGAGAGGTTGGATGAATACATTCACAAATTGGAAAAGAGTTTGGGTTTTCAGGCCACAGCACTGCTGAAATCAGCCAGAATAGGACCTGGAGAGACGAGGGACTTGCTCTCCGTGTAAACTGCCAGTTACTACGGATGAGAAAAATTCACTAGAAGTAATAGATAAAAAGAAATTAATATAAGAAAGGCATAAAAGTTTGTTTCAGTTTGGTTGGGTTTTATGGCATATCAACCTTTGTTGGTTACTGAATGCCAAATCCTTTTGATACATATATTTGAAATACAAATAATTTGTAAACACATTTTGTCGATAACATTCTTAAACTAGCCTACGCTCACTCTTTGCACAAAGTTAAATGGTTTCAAGTATTTCGATCTGATACGAATAACCGTATTTGCGATTAATTATTTGTTTACAAGCATTTAAATGGATGTGCATACATGATTTACTTGTGAATAAGTGTTTGGTGATTTTATTTTTAAATGAGTCAGAATTAATTTGTTTGCTCACTAGTATTGTTATTGTTTCTACACAGTTAAATAATTTCAATTATTGCAATCAAATACTTATAATTTGTTTCAATATTAATCCTTTGTTTCCAGACAGTGTAGTAGTTCCAAGTATTGCTATTTAACACTAATGATTCTATTCAACATGCCGTTGTCATGTATCATTGACAACTCAATTAACCATCGATCATTTGTTTACATACAGTTACAAGATAAAACAGTTTTATTTCAAGCAATTTGATTTTATGTGAGTCATTCATTTGCACTTACTTTAAATGTCAAACAGTTCTGTTTGATAGGAACCTATCAGATGCGTCCACTCCTGGTCAAAGTGAACCTGGGAGCAATGGCAATGAAGGGGTACTCCGCATTCCTGGAACCTCTCCATCTGATTGCTTAGTGTCACATCAGGAAATTCGTTGGGAAAGGGTCTTATTATTTTGCGGAGATGCAGTCGGTGTTCTATTATATATATATATATATATATATATATATATATATATATATATATATATATATAATAAAGAAAGGTGGAAAAGTGGATAAATCAGACACTTACCACGAGTTAAGTGGTAATATTTCGTTCTTTAAACACAGAAGATTTTCTTCAGACTCTGAAGAAGATTTTCACAGTCTGAAGAAGTTCTTCTGTGAATAACGCACGAAATATTACCACTGAACCCGTTGTAAGGGCCTGATTTATTCACTTTCCCACTTATTTTTATCATCGTGTCAGATTCACTAAAATCTACCATTTGTCTGTCTGTCTCAATATGTATATGTATATATATGTAGAGTGAATAAGTGGGGAAATGATTCAAATAAAACATCAATCTCTAAATAAATTCTCTTTCTTTAACTTAAGTGAAAATTTGTTGAAAAATAGACGTTACAAAGTCGTTTCATGCCATAAAAGATAATATTAGTGAAGCACAAATATCAAATATTTACATTTAAAGAAGGAAAAATTGATGCCTTCACTGTTGCTGTTTGCGCTGGCTAAATCTTTTTATTATATTTCTTGTGTGTAAAAGACCTTTGTGTATTGATGTCACTATGTAGGAGAGAAAGTGCATTTATAGGCTAATATATGAGCGGATGCTGCTAAAAAATTCAAGCGAAGACTGAAATGGTAGTATAAGCTTTTCTATGGAGAAAAAATATTTTCGGTCTATTTAAATGATTAAGCAATGATGAAATTAAATGCGAACTTGAGGGAAAAGAATATTAGATTTTTCACTCAAAAGAAATAAATTTGAAAGTTTTGAGTAGTTCTGCAGAATGAATCGATAAATCTATAGAACATTTATCTATTTCATGACTTTTTTTTTTTAATAAGAATGAAGTAGTCTCGACAGTAGATAAAAAGTTGATGATTTACCAATGATTCTAATTGGTTAAAAATATGTTTTTTAACAATCTAGGAGGGAAAAGATTTCTTAACTTATTTTGGGTTTTGATACTTCAAATTTCGCGTGGCATCTCAAATGTTGTCGTCTGCTAAATCTCAAAGATATTTAAAAAAACCCACAATAATCAACATTTTTTTCAATGGAAATATATATGTATGTTTGGTTTTTGGTTTGGTTTGGTTTAGTTGCATATCAACGGTTGTAGGTTATTTAATGCCTAGTCGATTTATATATATATATATATATATATATATATATATATATATATATATATATATATATATATATATATAGACAGTTCTATTTCAAACAATTCAGTTAAGAATAAACACACGGTGTAGTTCTATTCGAGCCATAGATAGGACTCTATCAGGTGCTACCACTCCAGGTCATAGTGAACCTGGGAGAAATGGCTATAAAGGGGTACTCCGCATTCCCCAAAGCTGTAGCATTACCGGAACCTCACTATCAGATTGTTTACTGTCATATCCACTTGTTAAGGGAGCCTTACCCCTTTGGGGAGATGCAATCAGTGTATTCTATAACCCCATCCGAATGGGCTATATATATATATATATATATATATATGCAAAGGTGAATCAAAAGTTTTGCCCTAATTTGGCAACGTTAGGTGCTTTTGGTGTTTTGTGAAGTCGTGAAGGTAACATAATACACTGGACTGTTTGTAACCCGAACGAAATTTTTTCAACCATTTGTTTACTGTTCAGTAATCAACGATACCTTCACCTTTTGCCCAATAAATGTTTTTGATTGCTTCCGCGGCGTTATCAAACAATTCGAACCCGTCAACCGTAATTTCCCAAATTAGAGTACCTTGTACATTCATCTGTGCAGCTCTCAAATCACACAGGAAGGTGAAGCATTGCGCAGTGTGTCCGTGCAAGAGTAAAAAAAGTAAAGTTGGCAACTATAGTCGGGGGCAACCAGAAGGCTCCCTTTTCAATAGCTACTACACCGAGATGTAGAGGGGAGGACGCTACTTCTTTCCCTGGATTGCTCCACTTTACCCTTGGTACGTACCTTATATTGCTGAGTGTTAAGCAAGGAGGTATCAAGTACCATTTTTAAAGTCTTTGGTATGACGCGACCTGGGATTGAACCCAGGTTTTCCCGACCATAGGCGAACACTCTACCTACTTGGCCAATGAGCTGTTGAAAAAGCGAAAGAGTACTACCACATAACTACCAAAATATTGCAATCTGTTTGACTTTCCCAAATAGATATATATAAAAATAGTAGACAAGTTCACATAGCTCGGTAGCAATATCTCATCAACTGAAAGCGTTTGCAACAAATGCCTCAAAATACGTAAATGGTTATCGATCATATGGAAGTCGGAGTTATCTGATAAAATAAAATAATTTTTTCCTATCTGTAGCTATCTCAGTAATATTGTATGAATGAATCATACGATGCTAACAAAAGAGCATAAAGAAAAACCTAGAAGTGAACTAGACAAGAATGCTACGTGCCGTTTTCAACAAATTCCGGAAGCAGCACCTCACAAAACAGCAACTGTACGGCCACTTTCATTCCATCTCGTAGAACATCCCAGTAAGACAAACAGACATGCAAGTCACAGCTGGAGAAGCAAATACGAACTCAGAAGCGACGTTCTTCTTTGGACTCAAACTCATGGACGCGCTAGTGTTGGCCGACCATCAAGCATTTACTGACATCAGCTCAGTGTGAACACTGGGTGCAGTTTGGAGGACCTTCTGGGGGGCAAGGAATGATAGGGATAGATAGATATAAAGAGCTAGGGAAATTCGCACTGTCAGCCCTACTCGGTGATATATATATATATATATATATATATATATATTCATATAAATAATGGAAAGGAATCCGACTGTATAGAGAAAATTGGAAGTGATGGATTTATTTCGAAGGAATGCCGACGTTAAAACGTTTCGGTTTTTATGAACTTTCATGAGGACTTTAAAATGGTGAAATAAGTGTTGAACATCACTTTTGGATTACTCTGTTTTTCAATCTCCCCCCTATCTCTCTCTCTCTCTCTCTCTCTCTCTATCTATATATATATATATATATATATAGCAGTTTGGGTGAGAGTAGTGGTATATAAGGACGTATTTTTACATTATAGAGATTGAAAAGAAACAAAAACTAAGACAAACAAACAAACAGATCAACAACAACAAAAAAAAAAAAGAAAGAAAGAAAGAAAGAAAGAAAGAAAAGCGCTGTTGCTTTTAACAAACTTGAAATTGAACTATAAGTTTGTTGGTATTTTGAAGACGGAAATTTTGCGAACAACTTCGTAGCTGAGACTGCATCTCTTGGCAAAAAGAGAAAAAAAAGTCATTGCTGGTCGGTGTCCCACTCTCTGACAAAGTTATCACAACGAAATAAAATAAATAAATTTCGAAATGTAACGCAGTAATTGAATAGGATAGGCAAGTAGATCGTATGAGATTTTCCCACAGGCATCAGATTAGAGCCATTCTTCTGAGCAATGCACACTTTACTGCATGCTTCTACTCCTCTCCATACATGCAAACAAATTCTCTCTCCCAACACATACCTATATAAATGTACGCACCTCTGCAATATATATATATATATATATATATATATATATATATATATATATATATAAAACCAATTATTATTCGTTGTCATCTCTTATAGGCCTATTTTCGTACACAATTTGTTATAACCGTTGAATATATATATATATATATATATGTGTGTGTGTGTGTGTGTGTATCTATCTGTCTATGCGGGTGTACGTGTGTACATAGTGTATGAACGAAAGAATTGACACATAAACCTGGGTAATTTTACTCTCACTTTCTCTCTCTCCCCTTCTCTCTGTATATATACACATATAAATATATATTCTCCCCTCTCTCTCTCTATATATATATATGACCTCTCTTTTGTTATCTCTCTCTCTCTCTCTCTTTCTCTCTCTCTCGCTCCCTCGCTCTTGTGCTCTCTCTCTCTCTCTCTCTCGCTATATATATAAATGTAGTGAGAGGGGAAAAGAGGGGATATATATATATATATATATATATAGAGAGAGAGAGAGAGAGTGTGTGTGTGTGTATGTGTGTGAGAGAGAAAGAGAGAAAAAGAGAGAGGAAAACCAAGAGAAATTATATATATATTCTTTCTCTCTTTCTCTTTCTCTTTCTCTTTCTCTCTCTCTCTCTCTCTCTCTCTCTCTCTCTCTCGTTCTCTCACTATCCTGCTATATATATATATATGCAGATAGATAGTTAGATAGATAGAGGGATAGAGAGAGAAAGAAAGACCAGACAGATATCATATATATGCAATCTCTCTCCCTCCTTCTCTCTCCCCATCTCCGTCTCTCGCTCTCTCTATATATATTTATATATATATACCGAAAGAAAGAAAGTTTGAATGAAAATATAGACACGTTAATTTTGGTTAAAAATATTTGAATAGGTTTATTAATTTTAATTTCAGCCTTCGACCATCGCTAGCGTCTCTTCATTTCCACGCTGTTTACAGTCCAAGACTTGAAGTATTATGAATGCCAAGGGATTGGCTTCGTTATGTAAATGAAACTTGAACTGCTGTCTTCACAATTCAACTTACAGATGCTCATGAATAATTTCAATTGTGCGATTCATTTTTGTCTTCTTCAAAGATGTTGCTACCTAGGAAAATATGTCTCTAAAAAGTCATGAATTTAAAAAAAACATTTTCTCTATGGAAATTAATAAATGAGAATATCTGTGTTTGAGGCTGGATAATTTGTTGTATTTTGAGTCAATTTATTTGTTAAGGTAGTGTCTGATGTTCTCTCTCTCTCTCTCTCTCTCTTCTCTCTCTCTCTCTCTCTCTCTCTTCTTTATCCCTCTCTTTGTATATATATATATATGATTGACTCTCCCGTCGATCTCAACTTGTAAGGACCCAACAGTTCGGTCAAATATATGACTACTTATACAGGTGATCTGTTTATAGTAGGGAAGGTTTCAGTAGAACCAGCCACACTTCTTGGATAATCTGATTACAGAAGAATGGTGCACCAATTTGCCTCAGTTTATCCTGAACAAGTTTTCTCGGGTTCTGATTTCAGAGTTTTTTCATTCTCCTAGACTGGTCTCCCTACCAAAGCTAGAGAGCCCAGCCCAACCAATTATTTCCCCCTTAGCTGAAATATATATATATATATATATATATATATATATATATATATATATATATTACTGTGAATTAGACGAACAAGCAAAAACCAACATAATTAAAAGACAAATAAAACTTATCATCGACTACACTGAATCAAAAACATCAAACTTCATTATTAAAAATAACACCAATTCGGATAAAATACTCCTAAACCAAACACAATGTATATGCTCAGTTCGAGAGTTCCTCCTGAAAAAGAAAAATTATATTTACATTGGCCACACAACCACAACACTATTTCGTCGTCTCACTTATCTCCTTTCTGAAAATAGCACCATAAAACAACATTTAATTTTAAAATACAGCAATAGCACTGACCAACTTACATTTTCCGATATGAGGAAGATTCTCACTGATAATACAATAATTATGTATAAAAGCAATAATAAAAAACGATTACAAATCCTAGAACCAATCGGCATAAAAAATAAAATACAAATATAAATAAAATAGAATTTAATACAGCCACCAACATAGTAAATATTCTAATAACTTAAATCACTAACTCTATTAGTAAACAATTTTTTCCGACCAAACGTTTAAAACAAAACGCTGAAAACGTTCTAACCGACAACTACAAAACAAAATGCTACAAATAATCAAAACCATAAAAATTCAAACATACGATCCATGATGACGATTAAAAGTATGGTCGATAGTGATTGGGCTGAAGATATTGGACAATTCTTTTACCACCAGGATCCCAACACAAGAAAAATAACAAGAAGACTTGAAAAATTACAATTAAAAATGATAAACAGTGTTCCATTGTCTTTAATAAAACTTGCCTGAATAGTAATTTTGCTGTCTAAATATACACACTTCAATATATATATATATATATATATATATATATGGATGTAGATTATGAGATGTTTGATGAGATCAATGACGATTTTGAACGAGAGCATTCATCGTGTGCAGATGATATAGTATTTGAAAATGCTGTTCGTTAATAATTGTTTTAGTGCTTAGAATTCACATATCAGGATCACGTAACTAAAAGTCATCAATGCTGGGGATACGATTGGGTGGAGAAGGTAATCAACTGTTTGAAACCATTTATTTCTGAACAAATAAATTAGTTCAAACTTTTTGAAAAACTGAAATTACCAAGGAGTTCCTTGGTAATTTCAGTTTTTCAAAAAGTTTGAACTAATTTATTATGTGTGTGTATGTGTGTGTGAGAGAGAGAGAGAGAAAGAGAGAAAGAGAGAAAGAGGAAAACCAAGAGAGATTATATATATATATATATTTCTCTCTCTTTCTCTTTCTCTTTCTCTCTCTCGTTCTCTCTCTATCCTACTATATATATATATATATATATATATATATATATGCCGTCTTACGAATCATATTTGTATCTATTTAACCGTGTGCAAAGAAATGACTGATAATAATAATTCTATTTACCATTAATTATTTCTTTAATTTAATTTAATCTAACATTGAATTAAAGAAATGATCTTTGATAAAATAAAAACGCATTTCTTCAAGGCAGCGGTCGTATCGATATTACTATATGGATGAACTACATGGACTCTAACAAAACGGCTGGAGAAGAAGCTAGACGGCAATCACACAAGAATGCTGCGAGCAATATTGAATAAGTCCTGGCGGCAACACCCCACAAGGCACCGACTATACGGCCACCTGCCCCCCATCACGAAAACTATCCAAGGTAGACGAACCAGACATGCAGGACACTGCTGGAGAAGCAGGGACGAGCTCATAAGTGATGTACTCCTACGGACCCCCATATATGGCAGGGCAAAAGCAGGACGACCAGCTCGAACATACATACAGCAGCTATGTGAGGATACGGGATGTAGCCCTGAAGATCTGCCAGAGGCGATGAACGATAGGGAGAAGTGGCGAGAGAGGGTCAAGGATATCCGTACTGGCGGCACGACTTGATGATGATAATAATGATGATCTTGTTTAGAAAACTACCAACAAGCTATTTATTTATAAATTATACATATATATATATATATTGTCATCCACAGACAGATCTGTTTCATTCTATCAGTGTGGCTAGACATATATATATATATATATATATATGTGTGTGTGTGTGTGTGTGTGTGTGTGTTGACGGGATTTAGTATTAAATAACGTACAAAGTAGACAAGCCAAATAATTTGATGAATCTTAATACTAACATTTAGTTGCAATACTTGAAACTATTCAACTATGTGCAAACAAATTATTAATGTTAAATAGCAATACTTGAAACCATATAGCATTTTGCTATGATCATTATCAAATAGAATTATGAGTATTAGATGACAATACTTAAAACCATGTAAATGTCAGCAAATAAATGAGCTTTGGCTCGTTTATAAATTTTACCGACGAACTATGATTACAAATCTTATACATCTAATATATATATATATGCATGAACAGGATTTTGAATTAGGTAACCTACAAAGATTGATATGCCATAAACCCAACCAACCAATTTAAAATTCTTCTCTAAGCGATAAAGATATTCCTATAATTGTTTAGCAGCCTACATAGAAGTATGTCTCAACAAGGAGTGGTCTTCTGATATAATGATCACAAAAAGTGTGAAACTCACAGACACCATGCCATGTTGATTTCTATATCCACATTATTTATCTGTTTAGTAAAAAAGGAACAACCCCTTCTCACAATTTGGATATGACACACGATGGATTTTTAGGCGGAGTTTAAAAGGTTTGAATTCAGTGTTTTCCTTCTCCTACATCTGTTGTCATACCAAGGTTAAAGATTATAGTCTTCCCAAATATTTACTCATAGCAAGAGGAAATGCAAACAGCCTCATATAGGATTTGAACTCGAGGAACCGTGTTCATTTCTATCCAAACACACACACACATATATATATATTACCAGATGTCGAGCACCTGGTAGATTCCTTGATTGGGTAAGACGTTCACATACGCACGGTTCAAAACATAGGGGACATTAAGATGAACGAACGATCTTCCTCTGATTGAAAAGATTCGGTTCACAAATTTTCATTGAACTCTTTTTAATATGATCTCGTGTATTCATCATACTTCTATACCTTAAATAAAATGCAATATAAAATTTCTAAATGATTACACACACACACACACACACGCACACACACACACACACATATATATATATATATACAAAATGGAGTAGATAGATACAGATGGCTAATTAGTTAGCAAAAGATTGAGATAGATAGATAGATAGATAGATAGATAGATAGATATGAATAAAAGGGAGATAGATAGATAGATAGATATGGTTACACTCAGTAATTAACTGATAATAGCCTTCTTGATGAAACAGCAAAAACTTTGATGAGAAAAACAGCAGTTAATTTCCCACAACGAAATAATATATATATATATATATATATATATATATATATCTTAAACTGTCATGTGACATATTTTTAACTACGAACGCTAATTTATTGATTAAACGGTTACTCCTTTCTCTGTATATATATTTCCACTTTGTTTTGTATTCTATTAAACATCCATCGGTGATTCAACATCAGTAGATATCATCTTTCCTTGTCCTGATGATGGTTCTTTAGGACCGAAACGTTAACTTTCTTTTACAATAAATTCTTTTTAGATTACTTTGTTCTTCAATTCTCTCTCTCCCTCTCTTTCTCTTTCTCTCTCTCCCCCCCTCTCTCTCTCTCCATCTCTCTCTCTATATATATATACATATATATAATAAGTAAATATATATCAGTTTTTATGTATATTTAATATCATGGAAGCTTGTCAGCGACTACAGGTTTAATGCCGTTTAGGAGAAATCGAATATCGAAAAAATCAAAAAATACAAAAAAAAAACGTTAGGATTGTGTGTTAGTGTGTGCGTGTGTGCGTGTTTGTTGTGTGTGTGTGTGTGTGTGTGTGTATTATATTTTCTTATTATTGTGCGTGGTCGTATAAGTAATATTTAGTATGTGTGTGTATGAAGATACAGGTGCTGCGCGGCAAATATAATCTACACACATGCACATAAATAGTTGTATATAATGCTAATGTTCTTTTGACTGTATTTTTCGATTTTTTCGATTTCTTCAATATCTTTCTTTCTCTGCCTGATGATTGCCGTTTACAAGACGGCATGAAACAAGCTTCCATGCTATTAAACATATATAAAAATCTAAGATATATTTACTTATTATTCTTATATAATTGCTCTATCACAGATACTGAGCACTCTCCAAATTATACCGCATTTGGTCTGCCACAAAACCACGAAGTGAGATAGTGACAACCAACACTGTTATAATATATATATATATATATTGCGTGTGTGTGTCTATCTCGATGGCTAGCTGGCTGGCTTTATAATTATTTTACTCTACAGTTTAAGATAAAAGACACTATGTCCAATAGAAAATATCTTTTGTTGCGCAATCGGGTGTGAAATAAAGAGAATTTTTTAAGAAGCAATTTTTTCTAAGCATAGAGTGGATATTTCGATCGATTTTTCTCCGGGGATGCATGGAACAATTCACGTTGAATGCATTAATTGTAAAGGAGAAAACAGGTCGGAAAAAAGAAAACACTACAATATTTCGAGCGGGCTGATCCCTTCACCAAAAGAAAAAAAAACACAATAAAGAAGTAATGTTTTGATTCTTGCATTGATATTTCTATTTAGGAAAGAAGGATTTTATTCGGTTCTTATCACTCTATCTATCCCAATATTAACAATCTCAGTCTCTCTCTCTCTCTCTCTCTCTCTCTCTCTCTCTCTCTCTCTCTCTCTCAGTCAACCGGTCAATCTCTCTCTATTTCGTGTTCCAGTTTCTATCTCATACTGTTTCTATCTCTCTGTCTAACTAGCTATCTATCATTCAATCTTAAATGTCTTTTTACAAAGCCAATGAATTCCAGAGACCAAGAAATTTTTGGAAGAAAAAATGAAGACGAAGCAGAGAGAGAGAGAGAGAGAGAGAGAGAGAGAGAGAGAGAGAGGAAAAGAGGGTAAAACAGAATGGACAGGAAGAGAAACCGTAGTGCAACAATGTGTAACGGTTTGTGGAGGGGGTCCTAATAATCAACAAGAGTAGAAAGTTTGGGGAAAGAAATAGGGGAGAGAAAAGGGTGCCAAAAATTCGGTGGTTGTGGTGAGGGCGCTTGGTGGCGGTGGCGGTGTTTGTAATAACCCGAATTTAGAGTGGTGAGGGAAGTTACGGGTGATGAAGGGGTGTGTGGGAATCAAAAACTAGCCAGATGTGACATTGAATATTCTGCAAACAAGCATAGATAGACAATATATATATATATATATATATATATATATATATATATATATATATATATGTGTGTGTGTGTGTGTGTGTGTGTGTATCACGCCAATATTTATATCTATACACACATGAATATTATTAAAACACTCTCTCTCTTTCTCTCTCTCTATCTCTGGCACACACACACATACACACACACGCATATATATATATATATATATATATATAGCACATGGATGAACATTTTAATTGGCATCATATTTCCTGAAACTTTTTTAAAAGCTTATGCAAGCTTCAGTGATTCAGTAAACGATTTTTAAAAAATGCGTATTCGCAAAGGATAGAAATCTTCGATGAAGAAAGAAAGAAAGAAAGAAACAAAGAAAGAAAGAAAGAAACAAAGAAACAAAGAAAGAAAGAAATGGGAAATTCAGCGGAAAAAGAAATAAAGAAAAAAGTGAAAGACATTGAAATAGAAAGAAATGTTAAAGAATGAGAAAAAATAGAACATTTTAATTTTTTTATTTTTCAAACATAGCCTGAAGAAAAATTTTATATATAAGAATTTATTCTACGAATATGTATATATAAACTTTGGTTACAATTCATTTTACAGAAATTAATGCCATTTATTCATTTTCATGAGTGGAAAAAGTAATCGTACAGTACAAAAAATTATGCATTATCGTCTTCAACAGCCACTAATCTCTTCCTGTAGTTCTCAAATAATTTCTTGCAATAATTAGTAGGTATTTTGTACCGTTCTTCCTGGCATATTGTCTTCAGATTATTAATGTTTGCTGGTGCTATTTTTCGGATTCCCAATTGGATTCAAATCCAGGGTCTGAATTGGCCATTGCAAAACACTAACATTATTTTCAGACAACCACTTCTTCGTAGACTTAGCTGTATACTTGGGATCATTATCCTGCTGGAAAATGTAATCAGAAGGTAGCTCAAGACTCTCAACAGAAGAAAATCAAATTTTCTGACAAGATCTGTTTATACTTTTACCGTCTATTACTGATATTTTGCCCACACCTTTCGCTGAAAAACACCCCCAAATCATTATACTGCCATCATCAAATTTGACAGTTCATACCGTGTTCTTTGGTGAGTAGGCTTTGCCATCTTTCCTTCACACATGATTTCAATAATTATGACCAAACAACTCAATTTTAGTTTCTTCTGTCCATAATACTCTTTCCTAAAAATGAATTTTCTTTTTCCTTATGCTGTCGTAAGAATTTCAACCTTGTATCTCTATGTGGTTTCAATAGAAGTGGAGTTTTCTTTGGTCTCCGTGACTTTAGACCATTCCTCAACATTTCATTACTTATTCTTCGTTTGGTTACACTACATACTGATGAACGCAAATCTTCCTGTAGTTCTTCTCGCGTAACCATTGGATTTTGGTTAATCAGGCGTCTTAATTTACTTGATAACCTAGGAGAAATCTTCCTTGGAGCACTTTTTTTTTGTTTTCAACTGTACTATGTCTTTTACACCTTGTAATGAATGAACTTATCGTAGTAAAAGGAATATTCAGGTTGCTTGAGATATTTCTATAACTTTCTCCATCTTTCCAAAGCTTAA
The DNA here is from genome assembly GCA_963585895.1 of Sepioteuthis lessoniana. Lineage (NCBI taxonomy): Eukaryota > Metazoa > Mollusca > Cephalopoda > Myopsida > Loliginidae > Sepioteuthis > Sepioteuthis lessoniana. The sequence goes on from CAUZXS010005880.1 coordinate 17,537, forward strand.
CAATTAGTGCTTTCTGTGAATTATACAATTCTTAACCTCTTTCCATGATCAGAACCTTTTCGTACAGCAAGCAATTGCAGAAAGTTCCAGTTAGAATTTTTAAGACTAATTATAGTTACTGATAACATTATAGGAACATTCTAGAAGGCAAAATATGGGTACTGATAGCATTATTGGAACAATCTAGTAAAATATTGCAACAATGTTGTACTGTACGATTACTTTTTTCACTCATGAAAATGAATAAATGACATTAATTTCTGTAAAATTAATTGTAACCTCAGTTTATGCACACATATTTATAGAATATATCCTTATACAGTAAATGTATAAAAAAAATTGTTCATGCTATGTTTGAAAGATAGAAAATAAAAAATTTCATATGTACGAATATTTATTTCATCCCATTATATATATATATATATATATATATATATATATATATATATTTCTTCCCACCTGTGGCCGTGTCAGTATTACTGTATGGATGTTCTGCATGGACTCATTGTTCAAAAAGTCTTGGTCGATTTTATATAAACTGTGAAAATTCAATTCTAACACAATATTTCAAAAGTTGCTGTATTAAAAGTCACATTCCTAATGATTAAACCATCCGCTTTGTTAATTTTCTATCACTTCTTTCAGAATTTGATTTTAAAGGTTTTATGTCACTAATCAAGAGCCCAACAACTTTTTTGCTAGAATTCAATCTTGTTTTTAATGCTTTTTACACGGCTATCAACAGAGCATGTAATGAAAGATCAACTTCTGATCGGATACTACACTGGTGGTCCTTAGAAATTCTTATTTTCGCACCTTAAAGTCCCAGAGGTTGGTTTTTCGGCAAGTCAACGTTTGGGTTATTTACTGCCGACATCAGTCCTTTTTTTTTAAAAAAAGCAATTTCAATATGGTTTCAAAAAACTAATAATATACCACGAATCTTGAAGATCAAAAACGCATTGTTTTATCAACGAGGTCCAATTTTACTTCATGCCAATGCTCAGATACATATTGCTCGGATTACACTGCAAAACTTCACTGATATGAAACTGGCACAGCCACCATATTCTCCAGATCTAACTTTGTTTTTTTAGCGTCTGAACACTTTTTACAACAAGAAAATATTTAGTTTCAAAAGAGAAGTGGAAGCTGCATTTAAAGATTTCTTGGCTTTAAAACAGAGTTTTTATCGTACAGTCGTAAATAACCTTGTTAATCGATAGCAGATATGCATAGATGTTCAGGGATAATATTTTGACTGAACCTCTTTAAATTCATTAACATGGGACTAATTGTTTATTCTAAAATTCGATTTGATTTTCCGAACCATCTATCTATCTATCTATTGTAACTGTGTTAGTTGTCTCTAACTCACTTTGTGGGTTTGTGGCGAACGAAGCACGATATAATTTGGAGAGTGCTCCATATCTGTCATAGAGCTATTATATAATAGTAATTAATAAATACATATTAGATTTTATATATTTAATACCATGGAATTTTGTCTGTGACCTTTGGTTTCAACAAGTTTTACAAACAACAATCATCAGGCAGATAACGAAAGAAAATGAAGAAATCGAAAAAATCGAAAAATAGACAAAAACCGTTAGAATTGTGTACAAATTTTTGTGTGTGTGTGTGTGTGTGTGTGCGTGTTGTGCACTTTCGGACCTTTAATAGGCCATCATCAGGGGTTGTTTGCATGCGTAAAGCGCTCGAGACAATTTTGGTAAATTCATCTACCAATTTCAACCGAAAACAAGACACTCATCAGGAAACTTGAAAGGATTCTAGTAAAATGATATAGACAAAATGTGTCTTTATTTTTTAATCAAGCATGCTTAAATGAAAGACTGTGCTGCCCAACCACACACACACACACACACACACACACACACACACACACACATATATATATATATATATATATATATATATATATATTATCAAATCAAACAAAAAAAAATTTTTTCGTTTAATTTTATAAAAACTCTTTTCGCTCTGAGCGTGAGTTTCGATATATTTTAAATCTGAAATTACTTATATATTCGATAGCCAATAACATTGAGCACTCAACTGGATATTTTTATTCACCTTGGATTATTACTAACCCTTAGACTATTTTACTCGGATTATACACACACACACATTTATATATATATATATACGATGCCACAAGCGATGTGCAATTAGCATAACGGTTTTCAAGGAACCGAGTTCAAATTCCGGAAATTACAGAATGACATTTCCAAACGTTTACCGATTTCCTCTTACCCACTGTGAGGTGCTGCTCAAAAGTATTTGAACAGATTGTTTAATCTGTTACTCTATTAACTTGACCAGAATATTGCCTGATATCGTTCAAAATCACTCATTGAAAAAAAAAAAAAAAAAAAAAATAGAAAAGAATTCTTCAGGTCTTCTAATGCTTGTTTGTATATCTTTTTAATCGGTATGAATGAAAGAAGCTGAACCAAGGGTTTGTTTAACTTCTGCGATGATTACTACCCCAGAAGAACGATGGAAAATATGCTGGCTGAAACAATCGAACAAGAGTTCAATTGTCTAAATGATTATTTGAATATTAATGACCCTTGGCAGGATTTTTCCAGACCTTACAATCCCAGAGGTTCGTTGATTTTACGACATGCTAACCCTTCTTGGGTTATTTAATGCCGAAATCAGTCGGCTTTTTTTAAAAAAAGAAGTTTCAATGTGGTTTCAAATAACAAAAAATTTGAATCATTGACTTTATATCAACGCTATCCTGACTTAGCCTGCCCAGTCGGCTGGGGCTGTAGAATACACCGACTGCATCTCTGCAGATGGATAAGAGAACCCCCACAACGAGTGTTCTGGATATGATATTAAGCAATCTGATGGTGAGGCTCCAGTAAAATTGGGGAATGCGGAGTATCCAGTCATTACCATTGTTCCCGGATCCACTCTTGTCCGGAGAGGTAGCACCTGAAATGATCCTATCTATGGGTCAAATAGAACTGTTTGACATTTAAACTGAGTGCAAACAAATGACTAATGCTAAATTGAATTGTTAAAAATAGAACTGTTTGATCATTTAACTGTATGTAAACAAATGACTGATGGTTAATTGAATTATTTGTGATACATAGCAATACTTGGAACCATTTAATTTATTTGCCTTAAGCTGAATTAAATTGTTAGAAATAGAACTGTTTGATTATTCAACTGTGTGTCTCTACAAAATGTGTTTACGAATCATATATCTAATATATATGTAAAAGCAGGTGACCGTGGTGTAATTGGTTATCGTCGTAGGAAATGGACACGGTGACCCGAGTTCAAATCCTGGACGAGACATAGCACTAATACCCTTGGGAAAGGTATGAATCCAATTATTCTCTCTCCATCTATGGGTAAATAGTAGGGCAGACTAGGTTCTTCAGCCTTGGTGAGGCAACTAGTCTAGGAGAAGGAAAACTCTGAATTCAAACCTGTTAAACTCCGCTTAAAAAATTGACCTTGTGCTATATCCTGCCCGAGCGGAGGGGTTGGGTAAATATGATATATGTAAAAGCAGAATTTGGCATTAAATAACCAATAAACCTGACTTACATGTACTTATAGTCTATCACTGATATTGAGGACTTTTAATCTAAGCAATTTTTGCTTCAAGTAACTATTATTAATACGGATGATTATATACAATTTTACGTTTTCAAGTACCCCTTCAAATTCAATGATAATCATTTGATGGTGAACAGTTATATGGTTTCAAGTATTTCAATCCAATACAAGTAATTTTCAATAAGATTCATTTGACTCATGGATTGGTCCCAAACAGGTACAACTTCTTTGGTTTCGAGTGGACCTGGGAGTGATGGCAATGAAAAAGCAACTCCATGCTCCAGAAGCAGAACTTCCCTATCAGAAGTTTACTATTACCCCTATTTTAGTGGGGTCATGTTCAAGGTTCCACCAATAAGGATATTCTCTTGATTGTTAGATTCAGGTAAGAATACGTTTTTCTTTTTTCTTTTTTAAATATAGGAGGCGATCTTGTCCAAAAATAGCTTCAACATGTTCCATGAGGCTTGCCAGCGACTTTAACTTGCACGATGATTTCACCAGTATTGTTCAGAAGATGTCGCAGGTAATTCATGCAGTGATAGGTGAGAAACAGTCTGTCATTCAACACGGTTGACCCTGTGTTTGCGCTATGTTAACATATATATATATATATGCTCTTTCAATGATATGGAGTACTTTTTATTTATGAATAGAGCAAATTATATATGACATTCAAAATGTTCATTCATCACATACAACATCTCATAATCTCATCTCAATAGATAGATAGATAGATAGATATGAATAGACTTTGATGGAAAGAAAAAAAAAGATAGATAGATAGATTTTGAAAGAAAGAAAGAAAGAAAGAAAGAGATTTCAAAACTCCAAAGATTTGTCTCTATAAAATGCTATGTTATAAATTTTGCCAGCAAAATCTGTGTTATTCAAAGAAGGGTTCTTCCAAATCAAACCGTCCGGTGAAACGAAGTAAAAAAAAAAAACGCCTGTAAATACAATTACAATTAAAAAAAAAAAAAAGAATAAAAAAAAAAAATAAAAACAGAAAATCAAAAAAGTTGCTGGTGTGCAAGAAAATATATTTCGTCGTTATAATTCAATTTTGTCTTTAGCATAAACGATTAACACACATAAGAAAATTGCTGACTGTCAGTAACTTTTATGTGCTTGAAAAATGAATAATGACTATCCTTGGGTGATTTTGAATTCGAAAACCTTTCCAGGACTCGGTTCGAAAAAAAAAAAAAGAAAAAGAAAAAGAAAAGGGAAATGTACGAATATGAAAAAGTGTAAGAAATGAAAGTAAGTGTGTTTCGGTACGCACAAAGTACTTCGGAGAGCCTTTCTAAAAATTAATGATTAATCTTTTATGGATGAGTGAAGCAAGAGACACATTTTCTTTTCGCCATTTTAATGTCGACTTCGAGGGTAGGGAGCAGACGATGTGGCTGGTAATGGGGGAAGGGGCTTTTTTTTAACCCTTGGTAAAAGCGAAAAATATCCCGAAAACTAAAATGACCTGAAAATTGCTCTCGAAAAAAAATTTTTTTTTCGTTTTTATTATTTTTGAGAAAAGCCAATAACCATGTAAGCTAAGGAAATGAAATAAAATAAGATAGAATAAAAAAAGCGAAAAAAAAAAAAACAAAAAAAAAACAACAGATAAATTTTAAAACAGACAGATAGATATGAACAGACTGAAATAGATATGTTCGCAGATAGATATTAGCTGAATGAGATAGATAGATAGATAGATAGATAGATAGATTGCAAGTCATAGCTAACAAGCTCATGTACCAGACTTAGCTAAGTGTTATAAATAATAATGTTTGGTAGGTCAGAGGGTAGAATATAATCTAACTGGAGCAAAGTTCCTTGACCAAACCTAGGAATAAAACTAAATTGCTAATTACTGATTTCCTGAGCCAAGAGACCGGTCCTTCTCAATTCAAACATTTTCCTGTCTTCTAATACACAAAGTTAAAACATTATCATATAAAAAATGTCCCTCCGTCCGTATAGCTAAGGCTCCATCATATCAGACCTAATTTAAACCAAACTCTCAAACTCTTTTAAACAATTTGAGATAAAGATTATTTGATTTTCCTTACAAAATTAAATCTACTTCTAATATCACTAAAATGTTAAGTAATCACTAAGTGGCGCCAGCATTTGTAAGGGATATTTCATTTGATTTGGTTGAGTTTTGAGGCGTATCAACCCATATAGGTTATTCAATGCCAAATCCTCTGTATATATATATATATATATATATATATATATATATATATATATATATTGATTATATATGATTTGTAAATACATTTTTTTAATAACAGTTTTAGACAAGCCTAAGCTCATGTTTTATTTTCGCACAAAGTTGAATAGTTTCAAGTACTTCTATTTATTATCAGTCATTTGTTTGCACACATTTAAATGGATATACATATATGATTTGTAAGTGAATAGTTTGTTGGTAATTTCAATTTTAAATGAGTTAGAACTGATTTGTTTGCACACTGGTGTTGCTATTGTTTCTACTCAGTTAAATGGGAGGGGATGTCTTCGTGGTGTAATGGTTAAAGCGATGGACTGCGGAATCGTAGTAAGCGAGTTCGTACCCCAGTCGCGCTATTACGTTCACTTTCGGGCAAATACCCTTGCGAAAGGTATGAAGCCCCTTATCTTCCCAGTTATAGGTTAAATAGTACCACTGCTTGTTCTTTTAGGAGAATAGCTTCGTCATTAAATAACCTACGAAGGTTGATATGCCATTAAACAAAGAAACCAAACAGTTAAAAGGCTTCAATTATTGCCATCAAGCACTAATATTTCTCTTCAATATTACTCATTTGTTTGCTGACAGTGAGGTGGTTACAAGTATTTCTATATAACACTAATTATTTTATTTCAACACTTCATTTATTTGCACACAGTCGAATGGTTTTAAGTATTACAATGAAATACCAATAATTCAATTTAGGCAAACAGTTTAAATAGTTTCAACTATTGCTATTTAACACTAATTATTCTATTGAACTCTATTTATTCGTTTGCAAACTATTAAATGGTTCCAAGTATTGTTATGTATCACTAATAATTCAATTAAACATCAGTCATTTGTTTACATACAGTTAAATGATCAAACAGTTCTATTTCTAACAATTGATTTAACATGGTTATTTGCTTTCACACAGTTTAAGGGTCAAACAGTTCTGTTTGACCCATAGTTAGGACCCTATCAGGTGCTACCACTCCTGGTCAGAGTGGACCTGGGAGTAATGCTAATGACTGGGTACTTTGCATTTCCCAAAGCTCCAAGGCTGGAGCCTCACTATCAGATTGTTTTGTGATATATCTTGAGCATCCGTTTGGTGTGTGGTGGGGTCTTACCCCTCAACAGAAATGCAGTCGGAATATTCTACAGCTCCAGCTTACTGGGCTGTTGTAAGGGTGGTAAAACGATTTCATTCATTGTCAATGAAATATAAGATGATCGTAATTTTCAAAGCTCTAAGAAAGTGATGATTTCTTTAGCAGTTGTTATTGGAAAGCGATGATGTATTTATTTATTAACTTATCAATTATATTCATTATTTATATTTCCATTATATTAATTGGCATAGGCCTCTATGTCACTGCACACAAAACGGAATATATGTGCTATAATCAAACAGGTGACATCTCCACTCTAGACGGAACCCCTCTTAAACTAGAAGACAAATTCACTTACCTTGGAAGCAACGTCAACCGAAAAGGACATCGACACGAGGTTAACGAAAGCATGGACAGCTATCAATAGGCTATCGATTATATGGAAATCAGACCTAACCGATAAAATGAAACGCAGTTTCTTTCAGACAGCGGTCGCATCGATATTGCTATATGGATGAACTACATGGACTCTAACAAAACGGCTGGAGAAGAAGCTAGACGGCAATTACACAAGAATGCTGAGAGCAATCTTGAACAAGTCCTGGCGGCAACACCCCACAAGACACCAACTGTACGGCCACCTGCCTCCTATCACGAAAACTATTCAAGTTAGACGAACCAGACATGCAGGACACTGCTGGAGAAGCAGGGACGAACTCATAAGTGATGTACTCTTGTGGACCCCCAGACATGGCCGTGCAAAAGCAGGACGACCAGCACGAACATACATTCAGCAACTATGTGAGGATACGGGATGTTGTCCAGAAGACCTGCCTGAGGCGATGAACGATAGGGAAAAGTGGCGAGAGAAGGTCAGGGATATCCGTGCTACCAGCACAACATGATGATGATGATGATATTAATTGGTGTTTACCTTAATGATACAAATTTAGATAAGTTTAAAATTCTTGAATAACTTAACTGTATTAATTGAACTTATTAATTTCAGTTAAGTTATTCAAGAATTTTGAATTTATTTAAGTTTCATATCATTAAGATAAACACCAATTAATATAACAGAAACATAATGAATGAAAAAATACAAAAATATAAGAAAATAAATTGAGATATCCTCATCAACATCATGTCGTGCCGCCAGCACGGATTCCCTGACCCTCTCTCGCCACTTCTCCCTATTGTTCATCGCCTCTGGCAGGTCTTCAGGGCTACATCCCGTATCCACACAGAGCTGCTGTATATATGTTCGAGCTGGTCGTCCTGCTTTTGCTCGGCCATATGTAGGGGTCCATAGGAGTACATCACTTATGAGCTCGTCCCTGCTTCTCCAGCAGTATACTGCATGTCTAGTTCGTCTAACTTAGATAGTTTTCGTGATGGTAGGTAGGTGGCCGTACAGTTGGGGCTTTGTGGGGTCACAAGAATCAGAAATATTATCATCTGAAGATGAGTTTGTACGCAGACCAACCTTAAAATTTTCTTTAAATTCTAAACCATTTTCGACAAAGAAACACAGTTTGAGGAATAAATGAAGTTACAGTTTTGGTCAAGACTTTTCAAAGCAGTCTATATAGACCCCTGGGGATAAATAGAACTTTAACGGGGCAAATAAAATCATAGAGGTCCACAGGGGAGGAATTTACAAGTTTGTATTCATAAATCGCTTTACAACACAAGAAAATCGCAAGATTATGAAGACTAGTCGTCAAATATCGTACACCAAGCGCAGGGTTTCTCAAAGAACCTTAGAGTTGTCAGATATCGTAGCCCTAGTTGAATGCTTCATTGTGTGTAATGTCTACTAGTGATGTATAGTTCACATATGACCCGTTTTAAACATACAGATCATTTATATGAATGAACGATCTGACTCTGAAAAAAGAAAAAAGATTCGGATATTTTAACGTTGTTAACGACAAATAATCAATCTTTCACGAAAAAAAAAAAAAACATTTAAAAAAAATTATATCTTAAATGAGTTATTTTATAAAAATTACTGAATTGTAAAGTATCCTTTTTTTATGATTTTATGCGATGTATTTACAAAAAAAGAAAAAAAAGATTAATTTTATATTATATATTTTATATTATGATATTTAATGGTAGGAATAAAAATATGGATTTAAAAAAGAAAGATAAATAATGAAAAGGTAAAGCTAAAATAAAATTCCTGAAAGTTTTAGATGGTAAGAGATTTTTAATTAATAAAATTAGAATTAAACAGAGGAGTAGTTTGAACGTTTTAAACGCGCAGCTCAATCTCAGAAAACTGCAAGATAATATTCGTGATCGCCTCTGTGCCGACCAAACCCATCCTTCCTATTAAAAGATGATTCAATAACTAAACAGGGAGTTTACATATGAATTAAGACATGCTTGATCCCAACAACATTTCCCATGCAGGGAGTGGGGAGGCGCCAAGCGATAAGCAGGTATTAACGAGGTAGGAATCTAAGGGGAGTTTGCATTTATATTTTACTGATTCTTTTCTATCATAAGATATTGAAAGATAGATATCTGTTAATATCTATCGATAGATATTTGTTAATTAGATAGATAGATAGATAGATAGATAGATATGAAGAGGCCGAGATAGATAGATAGATAGATAGATAGATAGATTCAGGTATTGATGTTGATAGATATTAACAGAATGAGATAGATAGGTTGAGATAGATATGTTGATAGATAGATAGATAGATATTGACATAATGAGATAGATAGATAGATAGATAGATAGATAGATAATTTCTTCTAATATAAAATCATAAAAAAACTAATCTACTGGATAATGTAATTATTAACATGTAAATTAGTTATGTTTTGTGATTTAATATTCACTTAATTTATTTGGGGTTGAATGGAAATTAAATTTGTTTAAAAGTGGTTCGCCTGGGGCACCTCTGGTGGTGTAACGGTTAGCAAGCTAGACTAGCAAACCTACACGTGTGAGTCCGAGTCTCATTGGGCGCCCCATTCATTCGGCCTTGTGCCACATCGAAGCAAAGAGCTTTGAAAATTACTAAAAGTGGTGCGCCTGGGGCACTTCTGGTGGTGTAACGGTTAGCAAGCTAGACTAGCAAACCTACACGAGTGAGTTCGAGTCTCATTGGGCGCCCTATTCATTCGGCCTTGTGCCACATCAAAGCAAAACGCTTTGTAAATTACAAAAGTGGTGCGCCTAGTAAAAAGTTTGAAAAGCTTTAGGTAGTGTAATAATATTATTGTTATGCAGTAAAGCTGTCTTTAAAAACAGACATTGTCTTGTCTCAAATAGCAGACTCTCAGCGACTAACTTTACTGGAAGCTATACCGCTTTTATAGCGATATTTCATTACTACACTTACATTTAATATAAGTTAATAAGAATCTTTTAAATAGAATTCGAGCTAGGTCTGCTGATTTCATTTTTTTCACCGAGAACTGTAATGGTACTTAGTTAATTAGTCTAACTTTATTGAATATCTGATACAGTGATTTCTGTGGAGGCGACGTTGGTACGTGGAGGCGCGATGGCGTAAGGAGGTGGAAGTGGTGCAGTGGTTATCGTTGAAAAACTGTATTCGGCCAACCAGATTCTGGACAAGGTTATTTGCGTTCCACTTTGTGGTTGGTTGGTTGGTTTTGTTTTACAGCGTAGTAACCCCTTTCGAGTCATTTATCGCCGAATTAAGCCAGTTTGATAAAAGTTTGTACATTCATATGTTCAAATATGTATAAGTATTGTTTTTGTTTACACACATTTAAATGTAAAACAGTTCAATTTCAAACAATTCAGTTCAGCATCATTTCATTGTTTTTTGTTTACACACAGTTATTTGTCAAAACAGCACTAGTTCAAATAATTCGGTTTAGCATAAGTACACATTTTAGTTTTATTTGATCGATGGATAGGACCTTTTCAGTTGCTGCCACTCCACGGCAGAGGGGACAATGAAGAAGTACTCCGCATTCCCCAAAGCTCCAGCATTACTGGAGCCTCACCATCAGATTGTTCAGTGTCATATTCTAGGACACTTGTTAGGGAAGTCTTACCCCTATGCAGAGATGCGGTTGGTGTATTCTGCAGCTCCAGCCGACTGGACCATCACTTTGTGGCAATACCCTTGCGAAAGGCATGAATCCACATGTTCTCTCCCGCTCATAGATATGTGTAAAATTTAGGGTAAAATGGATAAGGACAACTGGCTAGAAGGAAAACTCTGAATTCAAACCCCTACCTGGGTCTGAGTGTAACTTGTGACTGTGTTGAGTCCAAACAAGGAACTCTAGTCCCTCGTGCAGTTCGACGTTGTCTTCATACTTGTTCTCCCAACATCTTCGACGACTCAATTGCCAAATCGTATACTACGTTGCCCTTCTCTTAGACAACATCAATGTCGTCGAGAGGAGAGACTCAGAGAATAAGCAACAGCTGGTATTTCTTACAATCTTGCCCTGGTCTGCGCTCCAGGCTCATATCAATAATGTCTCACAAGACTGACGAATGATTAGTCAGAAAAAAGGACCTGTTATATAGTGAATTTCTTCTGTGCTAGCAGACCACTGGGTGAAGGTGAAAGAAGGCGAAAAAATAGGCAAATACTTGGATCTTGTCTGAGAGCTGAAAAAGCAGTGGGACATGAAAGTGTTTGAGCCCTCGGAACAATCCCCAAGAAGCTAGAAAAGAAACTTGATGAATTGAATATTAAAGAAAAAACCCGGAACTATGCAGACTATAGCATTGTTGAAATCAGCTGGAATCTTCCTGAATTCCTGGAGACCTGAGGATACTTGCTGTCCAGTGAGGAAGAAAAAACATCAGTTAGAGCTGCTGGGAAGAACACGCTTACCGGAAGAATTGGAAATCTGAGGAAGAATCGAGACCATCCAGACCACATAATAGATAAGATCATCTCGAATACTGAGAAGAGTCCATGAGACTTGAGCCGACTTGCTGTCACTCAAATTCTAAAAGAAGTGGAAGTCAGAAGAAGACTCAAGACCATCCAGGTCATTGTTAAGAACGGCTAGAATTCTCAGAAGAGTCCTGAAGATCTGAAGAGACTTGCTGTCACTCAAATTCTAAAAGAAGTGGAAGTCAGAAGAAGACTCAAGACCATCCAGGTCATTGTTAAGAACGGCTAGAATTCTCAGAAGAGTCCTGAAGATCTGAAGAGACTTGCTGTCACTCAAATTCTAAAAGAAGTGGAAGTCAGAAGAAGACTCAAGACCATCCAGGTCATTGTTAAGAACGGCTAGAATTCTCAGAAGAGTCCTGAAGATCTGAAGAGACTTGCTGTCACTCAAATTCTAAAAGAAGTGGAAGTCAGAAAAAGACTCAAGACCATCCAGGTCATTGTTAAGAACAGCTAGAATTCTCAGAAGACTCCTGAAGATCTGAAGAGACTTGCTGTCACTCAAATTCTAAAAGAAGTGGAAGTCAGAAGAAGACTCAAGACCATCCAGGTCATTGTTAAGAACGGCTAGAATTCTCAGAAGAGTCCTGAAGATCTGAAGAGACTTGCTGTCACTCAAATTCTAAAAGAAGTGGAAGTCAGAAAAAGACTCAAGACCATCCAGGTCATTGTTAAGAACAGCTAGAATTCTCAGAAGACTCCTGAAGATCTGAAGAGACTTGCTGTCACTCAAATTCTAAAAGAAGTGGAAGTCAGAAGAAGACTCAAGACCATCCAGGTCATTGTTAAGAACGGCTAGAATTCTCAGAAGAGTCCTGAAGATCTGAAGAGACTTGCTGTCACTCAAACTTCAGTGAAAGACTCTCAGCAAACGTTGGTGGGAAAAACTCACAAGGAGTGAAAATAATAGTTATAGTAATAATTGGGATTTTGAGATACATACTGACCAGAAGACCAAACCAAATGTTGATTAACAAAAAGAAAAGAATTTGTCATGGAGAGGATTTTGTCAGGATTTTTAAAAATAAAAGAAAGTAAAAAAGGTCAACAAACACCAAGACATTGCTAGAAAGCCGAAAAAGATGTATAACATACATGTGACGGTAATGCCAATCGTAACTGGAGCCCTTGGCAGAGTCCCCTAGAACCTGGAAAGAAACAGGATGAATTAGAGTTTACAGAGAGAATAGAGACCAGTGTTACGGTTGTTCGCATTGTCATGGTAACACCTTCAGTGATACCGAATGGTGAGCTATATTATACTTCCTTTCGAAAGCATCGGTTTCGTGAAGAGGAGAGATCTGCAGCATAGGCAATTGCCGATTTTTCATCAAACCTTAACCACATCTGAGCTGATATCCGGGTGCAGATTCATGGTGTCCCGTGAGACTAATGCTGTAATTTTGAATATAAAACTACAATAAATCCAAAACGGATGTATAGAAATTTACCACCGTGTATGTGTGAGAGAGAGAGAGAGAGAGACAGAGAGACAGAGAGAGACAGAGAGAGACAGAAGGGGGGCAGAGAGAAAAAAAAACCGACATTTTAATAGCAAGAAAATTCCATGTGTGTAATGATGGCCAGATGGTGTACTTTCTGTCAACCGGAATTTCTTGGATCTTTCCCAAGGGGAACTTCTTTTATGATTTTGACATCTTCCAGTGAGAGAGGAATTACCAAGCGAAGAACAGTATAAAGAAATGAAAGGAAAGAAAGCAGAGTGCGTAAATGGCGGTAAGAAAGAAAGGAGAGAGAGAGAGAGAGAGAGAGAGAGAGAGAGATATGGAAGGAAGGAAGGAAGAAAAGAAGGAAGGATCAAACTTACGGTCAAGCCACGCTGAAAGAAGTTATTTCCGTTAAATTAATGAAGTTAAGCAGATATGAGCCTGTTCAGTGCTTAATTGGGTGACAACTTTGTAGCAGTGGGTATTAAAAGCAACATGTGCTAGACTAAGCAAATTTTAATCAATAACAAGAAGGTAAAAAGAATAAATGAAAGAAAAAAAGCGGAAGAAGAAAGAAAGGAAGATAAAAGGAAGAAACGAGGGAAAGAAAGAAGAGAGAAAAATAAATAAAGGAGGGAAGATGCCAGAAAGAACAAAAGAAGGGAAAAAAGAAAAGAAAAATGAGGTTAGGTGAAAACTGAATTAAAAGAAGGAAGGAAGGAAACGAGGAAGAGAGAGAAGAATAAAGAAAAGGTGAAAGATGCAAAGAAGAAGAAAGGGAAAAAAGGAGGTTGTAAGAATACTGAATGAATGGAAAGAAAGAAGGAAGAAATGAAAGAAAGAAGGAAGAGAGGATAAAAGAAACGACGGAAAAAGCTTGAAAGAAGAAAAGAAGGAAAGGAGGGATAGAAAAAAGAAAAAAATAAAGTTGGAATGAACCGAAAAAAAGAAAGACAGAAAAATAAATAAATAAATAAATAAATAAAAACTTATGATAGCTGTGAACGAAAGAAAAACGGAAAGAAATTCCGATGGTAACTAAGACAGAAAGAATAGATGGAAGAAAGATTTAGAATAATGTAGGAATGCTGATGATTCTATATAATACATATAATTTGTTTGGACACAGTTAAATGGTTTCAAGTATTCCTATCTAACACTGCTTGAAAACATTTAACTGTGTGCAAACAAATGATTAATATTAAGTAGAATTATTCATGTTAGCCATACTTGAAGCCGTTTAACTGTCGGCAAATAAATGATTAATATTAAATAGAATGATTTGTGTTTGCCTTACTTGAAGCCATTTAACTATAGGCAAATTAATGATTAATTTTAAATAGAATGATTCGTGTTAGCAATACTTGAAGCCGTTTAACTGTCGGTAAATAAATGATTAATATTAAATAGAATTATTCGCGTTAGCAATACTTGAAGCCGTTTAACTGTCGGTAAATAAATGATTAATTTTAAATAGAATTAGTCGTGTTAGCAAAATTGAAGCCATTTAACTGTTGGCAAACAAACGGTTAATATTCAATAGGTAAAAAAATCTCGGAGGGAAAATATTTCTTAAATTATTTTAGGCTCTGATCCTTGCCGTATGCAAATCACATAAGAGGCAATTGGTAAAAAATGCAAAGCAACAGATA
>CAUZXS010005880.1:35000-85000 GCA_963585895.1 Sepioteuthis lessoniana
CTAGTACTATGTCCCCACCAATTATGTGTTAATAGTAGGGCAGAATCGCTATTCAAGGTTTAGGAGAAGAAAGACTCTGATTTTTAACCCGTTAAACTCAGCTTAAAAATTGACCTTATGTAATATCCTGCTCATGCGGTGGGGTTGGTAAATTCAGGAATACACATCTCTCTATCTTCTACATAAGCCAATACTCAACAGATTTCCCTTATACAAAATTGAACAAAACTGAAACACACAGGAACAGCTTGAAACACGTGTCCTTATCTCTTATCAAAAAACACAGTTGTCAAAGTGAATTGATTGTCAGTTTGTTATATTTTGACCTTCGACCCAGCCCAAAAATACTATTCCAAGGTGATACACCGGAAGGAAGTGACACATTCCAATGGCCAGTAATCGAAAGAGATCGCGTGGGCGGATTAAGGCTTATGATATGGGACAAGGTGAAGGTCCCATTGTGCCACTACAGTGATGCACTGGAAGAGAGTAACCTCTGAACTGCATGACAGTTATTTCCGCTTGATGACGATTAAACATTCGATTTCAAAGATCCAGTGGGCGATCGTGTGGGCGTTGAATTATTATATAATTGAGTTGAGTTGGGTGCCAAAGCAGTTGCCAGCAGACTTCCAGACAGTAGAGACCAGATGTGGTAGGGAAGGCCACACCCGACCGAGGGGGCCCTCGGAAAAGCCTCGATAGAGTGGACCCCAAGACCTCTGGTTGAGCATCTAAGAAAACAAGAAAGACACAACGTGACGGTCATAACAGTGGGGTCAAAATATGAAGTTTAAGTTCGGTCTCCAACACCCTCTCACATGCAAACCTTTGAGTAGCCCTTTTCAAACATTGCAATAAATTGAGAGGTAAAATATTGTTAAAGAAGTCCTTCCTGCGTCGTTTATTACTGTGTCTGTTATCATTGCGTCGGTATGTATCCAGCATATATATGTAGATGTGTATATAAGCATACTTATTATGTATGTATGCAACAAGTTGAACGTCGTTCGTATTAACTTCATACACCTAAAAGGCATATCTCTTTTTCTGACAAATTACCAATTAACTTTTGAATTCATACAGTTCATATAATTTTTAAAACATTTTTTTAGTCTAATTTTAAAAAATGCGATAAATCTAAATTTTCATGATGAGCTCTATTATTCAAGCACTTTTTTTTAAAAATAAAAATTAGCCCAATATGAGTGAGTAAAAAAGAAGCGACAAAAAATTTATGATTTCCTTAACACCGACACCAAGTCAAAGTTTCATTGTCTATCGTATTCAAAGCAAAGAAAAAAATTTTACAGAACAAAAGGTTTTTAAGGAAAAGGAGGAGTGGAGGATTTAAGAAAAATGAAAACAAGGCTTTTTAACTGCTCTCGCTGTGGCGATTAAGAAGGACACCTCAACGTCAATAAGAAAGCAAGCAAATAGATTAAAAGACAACGAGAAATCTGTGAGGACAGTAATTAAACAAGATTTAAGCCTAGACTTTAATGCCCCTATGAGGCATTTTAGAAAACAAATCCAACTTTACGTCCTAATATTGGTTTGCTTAAGACTGCTATTGACGAGGAATGGAAAAAAAATGTCTGAAAAATTTATTTTGGGGGCATACAAATCGTTTCGAAGACTTGTTGATACAATAATTGAAAAAAATAGTGGTCATACTGAGTAAATTTACTGTTTTCTGTTTCTCTTCTAATTTTTTGTTTATTTTTCAAATTCAAAATTAATCTTATTTTACAATAGAGACGCCTATTATCATATCAGAATATTCCTAATTTTACATCTGCACCTTGTATACTTTGAATTCTACACTTACTCAACTAAATTAATAGGCAACCAATTCATTATGTAACAATAGTCAGAAAAATGAATTGAAATGCTAGTTGACGTTGTTTATGGAAAACTTTATCCACAAGAAAGGCAAGGATCCACATCTCCCTGCTTTCCATTAAAAATATCGTCGACAAAGTGAATTGGTTTGGTTAGTTAATGCCAAAGACATCCTTCTAGAAGAATAGCAGTAATTCTATTTAACCAACGGATAGGTGATAAAAGGGGTTTATACCTTTCTCAAGGGTATTAGTCCGAAAGTGAATGCAATCGCGCGACTGAAGTTCGAATTCTCTTATAACGATGTCACTGTCTCATACCTGAGCAACTACTCAACAGGGATTACTCCTACCCAAAATTGAACAAAACTGAAACACGGCAAGAACCATATCTCCCTACCTCTTATAAAAAACACAGTCGTCAAAGGTAATTGATAGTCTTGTGAACGTCATTTGTATTAACTTCATACTTCTAAAAGGCATGAATCCCCATCTCCTTTGGCAGGCATTTCTTCGTTGTTCACAGAGTGAGCAGTCACTGAAAAAAGATCCAATAACGTTTACGAGGCAGGGGAACAACAAGTCTATAGCTTTATAAAGATTCATTTTGATCTGACATTTTCACCGTATAATATTAGTTTGATCTGATATGCAATGGGTTAAAAAAGAGATTACGTGAAAAATGAAATGTTTGTGTTGTAAAATAAATGCTTTTTTCCCCTTTTTTTAATTTAGGTAAACTTATGTTTGAGTTTTATGGGGTTTTTTTTATCTTCAATCTTTAATATTTTCATTCTCTGATTAAATAACGGCAAATAACACGTTTTTTTTCTGGCGGGGAGACAATCGGGTTATTTAAATTTTAATGCCACAACGAATCAACGACTTGCCACAGAATTTTAGCATCAAGATTTCCACCTGGTGAGTGAGCAGTACTGGAAATTTGTAGACAGCAGTTTAAGAAAAATTGATAATTAATAATTTCGAAAAATGAAGACAGTTCCGAAAAAAAATGGAGTCGTGGAGAGGGTTTGCGTCTTGCCTAAAGGCTTGAAAAATTTGGATGGTTGGGTGGTCGATACTCAAATTACAAATCACATAGAGAGAGAGAGAGAGAGAGAGAGAGAGAGTTATATATATATATAGAGAGAGAGAGAGAAAGAGAGATAAAGATCAACGAAAGAGATATGACAGATAGGAATATTTCTTTTATGTTTTCTGACAGTCTTTAACTTATTTCGACCTAAGGTTATCGTCAGGAGAAAAAAAAAGAAAAAACTGAAAAAAAAGGAAACTTTTCAAAGAAAGTTTTTAAAGATTATTTTAAGAAATTTTGTAAAGGAATTAATATGCTACATGAAAAGCGGTGCATAATGGGCTATCGAAAATCAGATCACATATGGAAATTTACTAAGCTTTTTGCTTAGATGTGGCACAAGGCCATATGAAAGGGGCACCCAATGAGACTCGAACTCACTCGAGTAGGTTTGCTAGTCGAGCTTGATAACCATTACACCACCAGAGGCGCCTAAATCAGATCACATATGCCAACATTACAAGATAGATAGATAGATAGATATAAATGTGAAATTGGCAACTGTTGTCGAGGCCGACCAGAAGGTTTCCTTTTCAATAGCTATTGCACCTGGGAGTAGGGGCTACTCCTTTCCTTGGGTTGCTCAACTTTACCCTTGATCCTTATCCTATAATGCTGAGTGTTAAGCAAGGAGGTATTAAGTACCATTTTTTGAGTCTTTGGTATGACTCAACCTGGGATTGGTGAACACTTTACCCACTTGGGTAATGGACCGATATATTTATTTTTATATCTATATTATAACTCTGGCGGTGTGAAAAATACCAGATGATACGATTTGTAAATGAAAAATATTACACAATTTGATATCTGGAAAAAAAGGATTAAGAACATACTTGAAAATAATCAACCAGCACCGCAATATCTAGCTCAAATAAAAAATACCGACAGAGTCACCTAAGTTGATAGGTAAGATTGCTCAATACAATAAGTAGAGCGAAATTAGAATACGTAAAGAGCCAGAACCAATCTATCTAGGTTCTGGCTCTTTAGGTATATATATATATATATAGTTTAGATAAGTTTGGTTAAAAAGCATAGAATTTTATTGAGATTCTGTTTTCATATCGATAGATCTTTTTCTGGTTTTTAGCTATTGCCTTTATTGTTTGCTTTGTTTTGTTTTTTTTTGTTTTTTTTTTAAGTTTGGGTGCAAATAAAACTCATTCTTTTTACCATCCGTCAAAAAACCAATAGCAACAATAACACTATCAATTTGGTGTCGTAATTGAAGTTTTTAATTAGTTTGAAGTAGTCTGCAGAGTGGGGCGTTAGTGTATTTGCGCGTAATGTTGCTTATCTCGTTGTGTTAGAGTCCAATTGATTGAGATTGCCCAAGGTTCTGTTCCCTAAGCACTTTCGATCATATCAATCGACCGTCTTCAGTGGGATTCTTTGCTTTTGTAAGTATTGTTGTTTTTATTCAGTTTGTTGGAAGGGCCTTTTATTGGTGGGCGTGCTTTGGTTAGTATGTTAGTTACTGAATATGTTTAGTATATGATCAATGCTATTTTCTATCTTTTGTCACCTTTTAATATTGATAGCTTCGAGAATTTTTAGACGTTTTTGTTGTTGTTTTTATAGGAGATTTTGTGTTATTGGTGTGAATTTTTCCTATTTCAGCAGATTTAAATCAATAAGCGTTATAGTTATATATTGTTCGATGCCACTAGTATCAGAGAGGTGGTATGTAAGACGACATGAGAGGATGGTTATAGTAAGTAGCTATCAAGGGTTTGTAAGATGTTAACGGAAGACACTCGCAAGATGAAGATGTGAATTTGTAAGCTATAATTGTTTGGTTTTGGTTGGATTTAGGGAAGTTCGTTTTAAATTTGTAGTTGTTAATGAATTGAATTTGTTTCTGGTGATCAAGTGGATTTTGTATATCTGTGTATAATGTTGGTTATGACTTGTTCATCTAATACGTAATTTTTATGCTTTCGATTCCTCTAACGTAAATTAATAATGTTGTTATTTTGGTGGATGGTATGAAGATAGAGTTTGTTTTTTTTGCACCCAAACTAAATAAAAACAAACAATACCTGCAAAAAAAACTGAAGAGGATCTCATGATATTATCAAGAGCGCTTAGGACCAAAACCTCGAGCAACTTCTATATTAACTCGACCCTTATGCAAAGGAACTAGCCAGAAAGATTGAGAAAAAACAGATCATTTAAAAGAAAGTTCCTTGGTCTGTAACCAGACTTTTATAAACGCTAACTTGTTGACAATATATATATATATATGTGTGTGTGTGTGTGTATATATATATGTGTGTGTTATTGCTCATACATAGATACAACCATATTAATTTCTTTTAGAAAACGATATTATTTCATAGAAGTTTAAGATATAAGTATTTTATTACTTCTAGTGGAAAATTGTACAATCAAAAAAGATATTGCCAATCACTACAACATTGAAACACTGCAAGACAAAATATGATTATGTTGTCGTCGAAAAATGATTGCACCTCCTCTTTATGTTTTTGGTATTTTACAGGTGTAGTAACATTTTATTACGATTTTTAAATGCTGTCAAATTTGGTAATTTATGATACCTAATGATATCGTTTTTTGATTGCATGGTATTGCTCTAGAAATTAAAAAAAATCAGATATCTTTGTTTTAGAAGAAAATTAACTTTTTATTTAAAAATGGCTCGGTATTTATTGGTGATATTGTGTGTGTATATATATATAAATATATATATTGTTATCCACAGAGAGACTGTTTAGTTATATCCCAACACATTAGAATGGCTAGACACGCAAAACACTTCAAGCTGGGATGGAAACCCGGCTGGGTTTACGCCAGTTGCATGTCTTACCGCTGAGATATCGGCAACCTCAGAGTAAGAGAAGGAATTTTACGCATATTTATTTTTCCTTTGTTTATATATACGCTTAACGGCTATCGGAGAGCTCAATTACGCGAGTGGCAACTAATGATTCTTCACGATAGTGCTCAACACACACACACACACACATATATATATATATATATATATATATATATATATATATATATATACATCAGTTCTTACTGAT
This sequence comes from Sepioteuthis lessoniana, assembly GCA_963585895.1. Classification (NCBI taxonomy): domain Eukaryota; kingdom Metazoa; phylum Mollusca; class Cephalopoda; order Myopsida; family Loliginidae; genus Sepioteuthis; species Sepioteuthis lessoniana. The sequence continues at coordinate 40,994 of CAUZXS010005880.1, forward strand.
AACACGGATTCCTTTGACTCCCTTTTGCCATCCGTCCCTCTCAGCCAATCAGTGCCTGTACATTGTAAATGAATGTAAGTCTTTGATGGTCAGTCAACACTGGTGTGTCCATGTGTAGGAGTCCATTGAAAAAACGTCACTTGTGAGTTTGTTCCTGCTTCTTAAACAGTGCCCATCATGTCTTTTTCGTCTTTTTTTATGGTTTGTGAGATGGGAGGTAAGTAGCCGTACAGCCCTGTTTCGTTCGGTGTTGCTTCCAGAATTTACTCTAGACAGCACGTAACAACCTTGTGTAGTTCCCATTTAACTTTTTATTCATGCACTTCCTTGGAGTCCAGGAGGTGCAGCCATACAATAGTACCGGCACGGCTACTGCTTGAAAGAATTCACGTTTTATCTTATCAGAAAAATCGAATTCTCCTGTGATCGATAGCTTGTCCATAGCAGTTCATGCCTTTCCTAAGCGTATATTGACATCACTATCTGTAGATGTGATACTGTTACCGAGGTATCTGAAATAGTCTACTAATCTTGATTAAAACACATAAAGTGTATTTTATTTAGGTTTCCGTTGAGGCTAATATCTCTTGCTGCTTGCTCCAGCCAATGCAGCAGGGATTCGGCTTGACTAGTGTATTTGGGAGAAGCACTAGCTCATCTGCGTAGGCTGCACCCGTCAAAATTTCTGCAGGATATCGTCTATTTCTTGACTTTTAAAACTGTAAAACTATTTTTACGAGACACGCCCCGAAAGTCAAGCATTATACTGGATAACACCGTTGAAAACGGCAAGTTTTCAGCTATAGAACAATGTCTGCAAATAGTCACCTCTAGTGAAGACCAACAGCCAACGTATTATAAGAAGTCTCTCATTCAATTATGTCAGCTGACAACGTCAGACCCGGATGTTGATAGACTGTGTGTAGAAGTTTATAACACCTAACATTTTAATCACTTAGAATATTCGGACTATTATCTTCATCTTTATTGTTATACTCCCAACGTTACGGCCGATATGTCCTTCGGCCTTCTCCTTTTCTTTCATGTTGAACTCCCGAGCCTACACAGAACCTATAGTGCGTAATATATATATATATATATATATATATATATATATATATATATATGAGTATTATTCGGTCTCGTTAAACCGGAGTTGGGAGCAATTCCATCAGGACAAAAAAACATTCAACAGTGAACATTAAAATTTTCCTGGTGAAAACCTCAATGTAACTGACATTACAGAGGAACAATTTCTTTAAGAAAAAAACAAAACCGGTCACATTAGGATTATAAATTTATTTCCATCCAGTTATGAGTTTTTGATATAAATAAAAAAAACGAAAAAAATATTAACAGGGCTTCTTTAGATCTTATGGATAAAATAATTCAGAATAGACACAGGAAAGAAGTTTGGGAGGGGATAGAAGAGGGGTGAAGAGTTTTCTCCTCATTTAGCTCACTTTCGTTTTTTTTTATTTTATTGCCGGTTGGAATTATAGTAAATTAATTTTTTTTAGTTTATTTTAATTTTCATTTATTAAATTCTAATTACTTTTCGACTTAAAACTCCAGATTTAAAACTAATTTAGATAAAATAACTTTATTTAATAACTTTACGTAAGGATACAGTAATACTTATATTGAATTAAATTCAAGATTTAAAATTAAAATTAAATTTTTTTAAAATTTCAATTTTATTTTTGAGCCTATTAATTCAGTTAACATTTTTTTTAAGAGTACGTATACAAGATATGGTTTCTTCTCATTTTTTTATTCTATTTTATTTTTATTCATTTACCTTAAATCTCAATTTAATCCTATGTTTTTTTTTATTTAAACATTATCTATGATAATTTTTCTATAGTTTAAATTTAGTCCTATGTCTACATCTAGCTATTAATTCACATCTCTTTTTAACAATTTTTCAGGGTCTGTGTTTATCATTATTTGTATTTCTTCCTCTAGGCATAGATTACATCGACTATCAAAACATTTTGGAGTATTTGACTTTTTCAATATGGACCATTGAATCTCAGGGTTTAAACCTTTATTTTTCAAACTCCAAAAATGTTTAGATAAGGCTGTTTGGTGTTTCAGATGTTCATGGGAGAAAGAATATTTATGATTCGTGTATCTAATTTTCCATTTCATGGAGGAAATTCCGATATAAGTTTTTTTTTTATCCATGATATTCTCTTTTGGGTAAATAATTCCTTGATATACTACATTATTTAACTTACATAACCCATTCGTAGGACAATTATTTCGAGTTTTACAATTACATTCGTTTTGTTTCCGGTTATTGTTATTATTTGTTCGATTCTGAAATTCCTTCATTATCTTTTTATTATGATTATTGATTATTTGAAAAATATTTTTCATGCAGGAGTAACTAATTTTTAACGTTTTTCTATGAAATATTTTATGTAGAATATTATCATGTTTAAAGTGCATATCTATCAGTTTAAAAAATATTTACCTACGTTTATACTAGGTAGTCAACAAAAAGTGGGGTTAAACCATATAATTTTTATTCTTTTATTTTTATGCCTATACTTCTTATTTTTTCTTTATTAATATCATTAGGTATATTTTCTTCTTGATAGGTAAACTCTTCCCTAAAATCGCTATTTTTAAGGGCATCCATATATATCTTACTACTCACTTGGAATATTTTCCCATTTGCAGATAAATTTCTTATTCTCAAATTTACCGCTTTTGAGACTTGTTTAATTATGGTCTTAGGGTGATTCGAGTTAACATTAATATATGAAGAGTACTGATCAGTTTTTATAAACGGTTTATAAGTGTTATTCGAAAGGTCTAAGGTCACATCCAGGATATTAACTATCTTATTATTTGATGAGACTTCTATTTGAATCCTAAAAACTTAAAAGCCCTCATAATCTTCTTTTGTATGCTTCAGCTATTTGGGCCATTACAATTTGGGATATATATTAACCCATCATTTGAGGTTGTATACCTCTTTTTTAGCACAGTCATTATCTTCACATGAGTCCAGGTAGAAAAAAGCCTTCCATCGCAATCTTTTGACGAAATCCACAATTTTCTCCGTTAAAGCCAGTTGGAAAACATGGTAAGATGGATAAGGGATGTTTTTCTGTGAATATTCCGGAGTATAAATATCCATTTCCGAGTGGTAAAGTTTCCGATAATATGATTTTAAGTTTGAATTTTCCAAAGAGAGCCCAACTAATCAGGAGCAAAATGAAAAAAGAGGCATACAACTTCAAATCCCAGAATACTCCTCCGTTTGAGGCGGACTTATTTAAACTAATTAGAAAGGTTAGATTTAAGCGAGAACATAATAATTTTCAAATGATATTAAACAAAGATATAAAAGATGTAAAAAAATTCTTACTGTATATGGGTGAAGGCGGATAAATCAAAAAACATGTATAAAATTAAACCCTCAAAATACCAAGAAATTCTAAAGAACAAGATTACTGATAATTATAAAATAGACTATAATAATACTATTGACCAAAAAAATAAGGATACTTGTAGTTTTGCTAGTAAATTACATATTGACGATAGGTTAGGAAATTTAAAAAGAAAGATGCTTACATTCTATTTAAGGACCATAAACCTAATTTTGAGAATAAATTGCAAACTAGACTGATTAATCCCTCAAAAACAGTTTGGTAAGGTATCAAAAAATATTATTCCAAATATTGTAACGAATGGGAAAAAGGCTAACCATAGTAATCTTTGGAGAAACTCGTATGACACCATTGAATGGTTTAGGAAGATTAAAAACAAGAGTAAAGCTACTTTTATGCAATTCGATATTATTGATTTTTATCCTTCTATAACTAAAAATACTCTGATACATAGCATTATACTCCAAAATGTTTTGATAGTCGATGTAATCTATGCCTAGAGGAAGAAATACAAATAATGATAAACACAGACCCTGAAAAATTGTTAAAAAGAGATATGAATTAATAGCTAGATATAGACATAGGACTAAATTTAAACTATAGAAAAATTATCATAGATAATGTTTAAATAAAAAAAAACATAGGATTAAATTGAGATTTAAGGTAAATGAATAAAAATAAAATAGAATAAAAAAATGAGAAGAAACCATATCTTGTATACGTACTCTTAAAAAAAATGTTAACTGAATTAATAGGCTCAAAAATAAAATTGAAATTTAAAAAAAATTTAATTTTAATTTTAAATCTTGAATTTAATTCAATATAAGTATTACTGTATCCTTACGTAAAGTTATTAAATAAAGTTATTTTATCTAAATTAGTTTTAAATCTGGAGTTTTAAGTCGAAAAGTAATTAGAATTTGATAAATGAAAATTAAAATAAACTAAAAAAAATTAATTTACTATAATTCCAACCGGCAATAAAATAAAAAAAAAACGAAAGTGAGCTAAATGAGGAGAAAACTCTTCACCCCTCTTCTATCCCCTCCCAAACTTCTTTCCTGTGTCTATTCTGAATTATTTTATCCATAAGATCTGAAGAAGTCCTGTTATTTTTTTTCGTTTTTTTATTTATATCAAAAACACATAACAGGATGGAAATAAATTTATAATCCTAATGTGATCTGTTTTGTTTTTTTTCTTTAAGATATATATATATATATATATATATATATATATATATATACAGAGAGAGAGACAGAGACAAAGAGAGCCAGAGAGACAGCGACAGACAGACAGACAGATAGACAGAGACAGAGTGAGAGATAGAGACAGAAAGGCAGAGATAGAGACTGAGTCAGAGAGAAGGATAATAATAATGAAGTAGAACTAAACATATAAAAATAGAGAAAAATAAAAAAAATAAAGTGTAAAGAAAAATATTTCACAGAGTGAGAGAGAGGGAGAGAGAGAGAAAGACAGAGAGAGAGAGATTGTGTATGTGTGTATAAAAGATAAAAAAAAGTACAGTCAGTTTTAGTGAGATGTAGATGTAATCTATGCCTAGAGGAAAATTTTAAGTATTTCTTGTAAATATACCCTAACTTTTGTATTATTTTAGTTTGTCGCTGAGCAGAAGTCAGTCAAATGGCGTCTTACATGACAGCGGAGTTGTTTCGTTGTGCGGATACTAAATAGTGTCTGAGAGCAAAAGAAAGCAGTAAGTAGAATGCACAGTGACGACAGCGATCAAACAAGTTGTCGACTCACAAAGTGAACAGCACTGCAATCAAATCATCCATGTAAATCAGGCCAATAAGAGATGGACGACGAGTTAAGGATTTTTCAGACAACGACGCGGTAAATAAATGAATCAAATGATAAATAAAAGTTGTCTCACTTTGCTGATGTAGTTTATTTTACAATTTCAGGATTAGGTAACAGTACTGCCTATGTGGAAAAATAGTGTTTTGTAGCTGAAAACCTGCTCTATCCAATTGTACTGCACCCTTTGAATTTCCGAACAAATAATAGTTTTCGGAAATGTTTATTTTTACCCAACCCCTCCATTACAGACAGGATATGACTCAAGGTCAGTTTTTACAATTGTTATTTTCCTTCTAGATGGCTTGCTAAGCCAAGACAAAATAACCCTGTCTGTCCTATCATTTTTTCATAGGTGTAGAGGGAAGAGATGGATTTATGCCTTTCTTGAGGGTATTATCACGAAGTGAAATCCGGTCAGACTTGGCCAGGATTTGAACTCTGATCTATTTTTGAGCGATAACCGTTACACTTAGAGCGCATGAGAAATCAAAGAAAGCTCTGTTGGTATAATAAGGATACAGTAACAAAGACTGAAAGGGAGACAATAAAACTCAGAGAGAGAGAGAGAGAGAGAGAGAGAGAGAGAGAGAGAGAGAGAGAAATAGTAACATTGAGATTGAGAAGAAGACAATTAGAAAGAGGAAGAGAGAGAATAAGATATTAACGATGAGACAGAAAGAGAGAGAGTAAGAGAGAGAGAGAGAGAGAGAGAGAGAGAGAGTAAAATAGTAACGATGAGATTGAGAGACATTAAGAGAGAAAGAGAGAGAGAGACAAATAGAGAAAGAAACAGAGACAGATACATAAACTGGGACACAGACTGACTGAAAAACAGATAGAGGTAAATTAGTGAGAATGAGACTGAAAAGACACAATTACACACACACATACAGAGAGAGAGAGAGAGAGAGAGAGAGAGAGCAGATGGGGAGAGAGAGAGTGAAAGTAAGATAGTAGCGATGAGACTTTGAGGGAGACAATGAGAGAGAGAGAAAGAGTAAAATAATGACGATGAGATTGAAAGAGAGACAATGAGAGATAGATAGAGAGAGAGTAAGAGACAATAACAGAGAGAGAGAGTGAGAGAGAGAGAGAGAGAGAGAGAGAGAGAGAAAGAACATGTAAAGGGAGTAAAATAGTAACAATAGGATAAAAAGGGAAACAATAAAGCAGACAGAGAATAAAATGGTGATTGTGAGGTTGAAACGATGAGAATAAGAGTTAGGAATAAGGAGTGAATTGTTGGAGTGTGTTTGCTCAGAAGGGAAAGCATATATATATATATATATATATATATATATATATATATATATATATATATATGGGGCACGAACGACTAAACAAATAAGAAAAACGAGAGAGAGGGAAAGAATCAGGACAGAGAGAGAGGGAAAGGGAGAGAGATAGTATCAGGACAGAGAGAAAGTGTCTGGAGAGAGATGAAGAGTAAGAGTATCAAGAGAGAATTTCAATATGTATATATATATATATATATATATATATGCACAAAGAGAGAGAGAGAGAGAGAGAGAGAGAGAGTCACATAAAGAAAGAGAGTTAGTGAGACAGAGAGAGATACGGTAGCTGGTGAGAGAAAGAGTCTGTTGGAGGAATGGAGATTAAGTACATTTTTTTCTTTTAATAATCTTTATTTTTTTTCTTTTTTCTTATTGGTTGATTAACAGGTGACGTGTCACTTTATGCTTTCTTTTCCGTCTATCAAAAATCTTTTCACTTCATTCTGACTTCTGAATCATTCTTTTATTGCAAAAAAATTGTTGAACGCAAGAAAAGAGACAGACGGTGGGAATTTTAATTGATCTTAACTGAAATATTGTGTAAATAAACTTAGACCTGCGATAATAATGAATACGAAACGATGAACAAAATGAAAAGAGAAAAAAAAAAATGAAAAAAGATAAATAATAAATATACTATGAAATGAACAATGGGTTTTGCCATTTCTTGGTAGGGGTGACGAAATTTTATCGCCTGACCTTTTACCCGGAAGGGCTTATTGAAGATTTTTTTCTTTAGAAATAAGGAAGACATTTTTGGATGTATGACGTCACTGGAGACGAGAAGACAATTAAAATAAAACCGTTTCCGTGTGAAATAATCAAGAACTGTAAACGAATATCATTAAACACAAACGAAGAAAATAAAAATATGAAGGAAGAAAGAAAATGGCAGAGTAAATAGAGAAAAGATATGCAGAGAATGTAATATATATATATATATATATATATATATATATGTGTGTGTGTGTGTGTGTGTTTGAGAAACTAATTACAACGTGAAAGATTCCAAAATGTGAGTTGATATACATAATAAAAGCAAAAAGAATGATAGATTGGGTTTTTTTGTTTAATGGGATATCAACCTTCTTGGGTTATTTTAATACCATATCCATCCTTCGAGAAGAACATTAGTGGTACTATTTAAGGCGGTTCATGCCTTTTCCACGGGTATTTGTCCGAAATTGAACGTAATGTCGTGACTGGAGTTTGAACTCATTCACTACGATTCCGCAGTCTGTAGCTTTAACCATTAAACCACGCAGACTGAGACTTTGTTGAAAGAGTAGTAGTTTATTGTCATTACTCCCATGTCCACTCTGATCTGGTGTGGTAGTACCTGTTAGGGTCCCACCTATGAACTAAATAAAACTAGTTTCCTGAGTATGAAACTAAACAATCTGATCGTGAGACTCTTGTCCAGGAGCTCTCGGGAATTTTGAGTACCCTTTCTTTGCCATTATTTCCAGGTCCACTGTGACCTGGAGTTGTTGTATTGGTTAGGGTCCCAACTATGGGTCGAATAGAACTAATTAATGACTTTCTATTCTTGAAACCATTTACCATTTAACTATGTGCAAATATAATATCAAATGGAATTATTAATGTTAGATAACAATATTAAAACTATTTAACTATGTGCAAACAAATGATTTATGCTTGATTGAATTATCAATGTTAAATAGTAATATTTGAAACCATTTAACTGTCTGCAAACAAATGAGATTTTGCTCGTTTAAGAGTAATGTAATCCACAAGCTATTCACTTACTAATCGTATGTATAATATCTATGCATGAACTTTATCTGGCATTGGGTGGCCAACGGAAATTGATATGCTATGAAACGCAAGCAAGCAAGCAGTTTTTCAATAACAGTTCCAATCATAATTCTTTTTAAATTATGAACAGACAAACAGATCATCTAATCTTGGCCAGAAGACCAAACCTTAAAAATCAACAAAAAAAGAGAACTAGCAAAATTGTCGACTGTGCTGTGCCGGCTGACCACAGAATAAAATTAAAAGAATGTGAAAAGAAGGATAAATACCTAGACCTTGCAAGGGAATTAAAAAAAAAAACTATGGAACATGAAGGTGACGATTATACCAATCATGATTCGGTATAGTAACTAAAGGACTATTAAAAGGACTGGATGATTTGGAAGTTGGGGGACGAGTAGAGACCATCCAAACTACAGCATTGTTGAGAACGGCCAGAATACTGGGAAGAGTCCTGGAGACTTGAGGAGACTTGCTGTCACTCAAAATCCAGTGAAAGACCATCAGCTAACACTGATGTGAAAAACTCTAAAGGAGTAATGATAATAATAACAATGATAATAATTATACTTAATCTTTGTAGGAGCAAAATTAGTTTGTGAAAAAATCGGGGTTCCCTTAAAGAACACGAACAGAAAATCAAAACTTGGACGGGAAATTCGACTGGAAACGCAGATGAGAAATTTACGACAACAGGCAAAAATGATAAAACAAAGAAAAGACGCAGGAAGATTTTGGAACAAAAAAGAAAAACACAAGAAAAAATGAAAATAAAACTCGAGGAAATGAATCAGAAGGTACTGGCGAAAGAAGGAAGATTAACAAGATACCAAGAAAAGGTAAAACACTACAAACATGGACATTCCAAAACAATGAAAGAACACTCTATCAATAAGTGGGGATGTGACACTAAAAAACACCAACAACCTGATGCAAGGGAAGCTGAACAATTTTGGAGTAAAATATAGCGAACCAAGAGAGCATGATTAAAGGTCGAATAGATTAGCAACTTAGGAAAAGAGATAGAAGGACTCGAAGAAGGACCGAAATTCACATTGATTCAATCAGAACAACATTAAAAAATTATCAAACTGGAAAACGCCAGGCCATGATGGAATACATGGATTATGGTTCAGAAAATGCTCTTCCATCCATGACAGACCAGCACTCGAAATGAACAGATCCCTACAAAAAGCAGACGTACCCGAATGGATGACCAAAGAAAAGACCACTTTGATCCAAAAAGACCACCTAAAAGGAATCGCCCAAAACAACTATAGACCAATAATGTTCCTACCTATGATATGAAAAATACTAACTGCACAAATAAGTGAAGAGATTTACGACTTGCTAACAAGCCGTAGATTGTTCCCCGAGGAACAGAAAGGTTGCCGCAAAAGATCCAGAGACACAGGAGAACTACTCTACATTGATCAGCACATCCTCAACGAGAGCAAGACGAAACGGAAAAATTTAGCTATGGCCTGGATTGACTACAAAAAGGCATTTTATATGGTCCCGCAAACTTGGATAATAAACTGCCTCAAAATGTGCAAGATATCAGATGAAGTCATAAACTTTATTGAGAAAACCATAAAAACCTGGAGAGTGGTATTGACAACAAGAGGGAAAAGCTTAGCTGAAGTGCAGATCCAAAGAGTTATATTCCAAGGAGATGCAGTTTTAACACTACTATTTGTAACAGCAATAATGCCACTCAACCAGGAAATGACACTGGTGGATATAAACTTAGTAAATCGCAGGAAAAGATCAATCACCTAATGTACATGGACAACATCAAACAGTTCGCAAAAAATGAAAAAGAATTGGAAACTCAAATACACGCAGTAAGAATATACAGTCAGATCATAGAAATGGAATTCGGCATAGAAAAATGCGCCATACTAATGATGAAAAGCCTGAAACGACACCTGACGGATGGAATGGAACTACCAAATCAAGACAAAATTAGAATGCTCAGAGAAAAGGAAAACCTACAAATACTTAGGAATACTGGAAGCCGACACCATCAAACAAGTGGAGATGAAAAATAAAAGTATGAAAGAGTATCCAGGGAATGGGGTATTGCCCTCCCCTACACCTCAGTGTAGTAGCTATTGAGAAGAGAGCCTTCGGGTCACCCTCGATAATGGTCGATTATTTTATCTCACGAGAACCAGAAAGCTACTCGAGACAAAACTATGTAGTAGAAACTTTATCCAAGGGATAAATGCCTGGGCTGTCCCCTTTGTAAGATATTCAGGACCATTCTAGCAGTGGACCAGAGAACAAACAAATAGTCTAGAGAACAAGAAAACTAATGACCATACATAAAGTATTAAATCCCAGAGATGACGTTGAGGCTATATGTGACAAGAAAAGAAGGAGGAAGAGGATTTGGCAGCATTGAAGATAGCGGTGACGCATCGATACCATGACTCGAAGACTACATAGAAAAATGCGAAGGAAGACTAATTACAGCAGTCGGAAACATTACTGACAACACGAGGACCAACAAAACGGAAATAAACAGAAAACTAAAATAGGAAGAAAATCAACTCTGGACGTTTTAAGTGACATCTTACATGAGAAAACGTGGACGTGACAAAGAAAGGGAGACCTTGAGTGAGAAACTGAATATCTTCTAATAGCAGCACAAAATAACACCATAAAGACCTATCATATCATAGCAAGAATAGATAAGACGCAATAAAACAGCAGATTTAGGTTATGTGGTGATAGAGACGAAACTATCAATCAGATAATACATATTTACCAACCCCTCCGCTCGGGCCAGATAGGACACAAGGTCAATTTTTAAGCAGAGTTTAACAGGTTTGAATTCAGAGTTTTCCTTCTCCTAGACTAGTTGCCTCACCAAGGCTGAAGAACCTAGTCTGCCCTACTATTTACCCATAAGTGGATTCATACCTTTCCCAAGGGTATTAGTGCTATATGAAATGCAATCAGTCTAGTCCAGGATTTGAACTCGTGTCGCCGTGTCCTACGACGATAACCATTACACCGCGGGCACCTCCTATCAACTAACTATCAATCAGATAATAAGCGAGTGCAGGAAATTTGCACAGAAAGAGTATACGACTAGACACAACTGAGTGGGTTAGGGGATTCACTTGGAATTTAAGAAATTTAAATTTGACCCTACGAACAAATGTTATAAGCACAACCCGGAGTCTATCCTGGAGAATGAGACGTACACACTTTTCTGGAATTTTGAGATACCAACGGATCACCAAATCTCGGCAAGACAACCAAACCAAGTAATAATCAACAAGAAAAACAAATTGTGGACCACAGATTAAAATCGAAAGAAAGCGAAAAGAAAAGTACCTCGATCTTGCTAGGGAATTGAAAAACTGTGGAACATGAAGGTGACGCTAATTCCAATTATAACGGGTGCTCTTGGAACAGTCACCAAAGGACTAGTGCAGGAACTGGAGGACTTGGAAATAAGAGGACGAATGGTGAACATCCAAACTACAGCATTATTAAGATCGGCTAGAATACTGAGGAGAGTCCTGAAGACTTCAATCTCTGTACCAATCCTTTGGTGACTGTACCAAGCGTACCAGTTACAATTGGTATCACCGTCACTTTCATGTTCCATAGTTTTTGTGTTCTCTAGCAAGGTTTAGGTATTTATCTTTTCGATTTCTTTTAATTTTAATCTTTGATCAGCCGGAACGGCAACGTCCACTATTCGGCTGATTCTCTTTTTTGTTCACTATCACTTGGTCTGGTCGTCTGGCCAAGATTAGCTGATCCATTTGCATCTCAAAATCCCTGAGAACTTTGTACATCTCATTCTCTCGGATGAATTCTGAGTTGTGCGTATACCATTTTGTAGTATGGTCAAATTTAAACTTCTTGCACAATTCTCAGTTGATCATATTCCCCATCCAGTCGTTCTAGTCTTATACTCTTTCTGTGCAGATTTGTTGCATTCGATTATTATGTGATTGATCGTTTCGTCTCTATCACCACATCTCCAATTTAAAAAAAAAATTTGTTGTGTCTAATCTATTCTTGCTTTGGCTTTATTGGTCCTTATGGCGTTGTTTTCTGCAGCCATTAGAAATTTTTAGTTTCTCTTTTGTAGTTTGTTATTCTTAGCCATGGCCAATTCTCTTCGTGTAAGGTTTATTTGTCACTTGCAATGGCCATACATTTGTTCTCCTTCCCACATTTGTTTTCAAGTAATTTTTGTTCTGCCGATCCTTTTACTGTTTGTATTGTTTCTGGTCTTCCTCAGCACTTTTTTATGTAGTCTTTGAGTCGTCATATTGATGTATCAAAGCTATCTTTATCGCTGGAAAGTCCTCTTCCCCCTTCTTTTCTCGACTCGTATTGTCTTTGAGTCGTCATATTGATGTATCAAAGCTATTGTCACGCGATATCCCACTGGGAGGAGGGAGATAAAATTACTACTCCCCGTGTTTGAATTAACAGTATCTAGCCGTCAAAAAAAAAAGTGACCGTTAAGGAAGAATGTAGGTCACAGAGGGTTATCAACAGGTGTTGGTACTTAGTAACCTCAGGTCGCCGGACACCGGAAGGGGAAAGAGAGAGAAGCCAAATGATTGGCTGGGACCTCAAAACGGAAGTGGGGACCCCTTTCCCTCAGCGGAAGTAAATGATAAGAAAGTTAGTTTTTGAGTAGGGTTCGTAGCGGGCGGACGAACCATAGCCATTTTACTCCGGGTTGAAGACAAAAGAATTTCTGAGACATGAGGGACCCCAGGTTCTTCAAGCCAGTTTAAAAAAATAGAACAAAGTCTATTAGCCCGTGAAAGAAGAAAGATTCTCCAGTGGAACCCCGTCGTAAAATAAGATAAGTAACTTTGGGGACATTTCTCCTTTATACCCAAATTTTGTATACCACTCTCTCTCTCTCTCAATTTGAAGAAAGACAAAAGTCAAGAAAAGACATTTATATTCGTGGACTGTCCAATTATTATATGTTTTGACACTTTGAAAGTGTATATAACTGTAGTAAAGGAATTCTGTATTTTTATGTTACCATGTGGTCTATGTTGTTCTTTGCCGTTCTACTATGAATTTGTTGTTGTCACATTTCCTTTTTAGCTTCTATTCGCCTTATGTTATCTTGCTTAGAATTGTCCTATTAATTCCTAAAATATCACACGGGAAACCGGAGTTGCCGACTACTACAATATAATATTATTACGACTAAAACCTATAGGCTCATTATCTTCCATTGTCGAGGGGAAGGAAGTTTATCGGCCTGGTGGGTGTGTGATAGCGTGAAATTTGGAACCCCTTGCCAGCGGCGGTCAGTCTGGTCCTAAATTAATCCCTCACGTAATATGCCAGTTCTTATATGCCTGAGAGAAAAACTCTGAACGAGGACTTATTCTATAGGGGATCAAGTGCCAACCTGCCCCGTCTCCACTCGTGCGAAAATAAAGTCCCGTTTTGGGATTTTAGTCAATTTGCCGTCACACTATCTTTATCGCTGGAAAGTCCTCTTTCCCCTTCTTTTCTCGACTCGTATAGTCTATCAATATCATCTCTGGGATGTAAAGCCTTATGCATGGTCATTAGTTTTCTTCCCTCATCCACTTCAAGAATAGCCTCGAGTATCTTACAATGAAAAATCCCAGGTATTTATCATTTGATGAGATTTCTGTTATGTAGTTTCGTTTCGGGTTGTTTTCTCGTTATCCAGAGGTACTCTCTTTTAATCTTTTTCTTTCAGCTCCACTTTGATGGTGTTCGCTTCCAATATTCCCAAGTATTTGTTAGTTTATTTTTCTCTGAGCATTCTGATCTTTTCTTGGTTTGCTAGTTATATTCCTTTTCTCATGAGTCGTTTCCCGTGTCTCATAATTAGCATGGTACATTTTTCTATGTTGAATTTCATACCTATGTCATGACTTTATATTCTCACTGCCTGTATTAGGGTTTCCAATTCTTTTTCATTTTTGACAGTTTGATGTCGTGCATGTACATTAGGTGATTGAACTTTTCCTGCGATTTACTAAGTTTGTATCCACCTGTGCATTTCCTAAGTATGTGATTGAGTGGCATCATCTCGCTCACTGACAATAAAGGTGATATCGTATCTCCCAGGAATATACCTCTGAATTTTCACCTTAGGTAACTTTTCCCTCCTGTTGTCAATTCCACTCTCCAGTTTTCCATGGTTTTCTCGATAAAATGTATGACTTCAAAGGATATCTTGTACATTTTCAGACAGTCTATTTACTCAGCTTTATCGTATGCTTCTTTATAGGGAATTCAGGCTATAGCTAGAATTTTTCATCTCGTTTTGCGCTCGTTGAAGGTTGTCTGATCAATAAAGGGCAGCTCCTCTGTGCCTCTTTATCCTTTGCAGCACCCTTTCTGTTCCTCGGGGAACATTCCGTGGTTTATAAACGAATTGTAAATCCTCTCCCTAATTTGTGCCGTTAGTATGTGCCACATTATAGGTAGACACATTATGGGTCTATAACTGTTTGACTCGATTTCTTTTTGGGGGTCTTTTTGGATCAGAGTAGTCTTTACTTTGGCCATCCATTCCGGTATATCTGTTCCTTCTGAGTGTCTGTTCATTTCAATAGTCAATTTGTCATGGATGGAAGCAATTTTTTTCAAAACCAGAATCCATGATCCTCTGAATGGATCGAGATGTATTTTCGTCTTAGGGTTTTCTTCGAGTTCTTAGTTCTCTGAAAAGTTTCAAGTACTTGTCTATCTTTTCGTTTTCTTTGATTTTCACTCTCTGTCCACAATATTGTTACTATTATGCAATAATCATTTGCAATATTTTACCCCATCTTTGGTTTATTTCAACATTTCGGTCCCTCTCCTCTCCGGCTTTTCTCAGGGTCTAAATGTTAAAGATCATTATTTCCCACCTGTCTGTGTTTGATTTATCACGTTTAGGCAACGTCTGTGTTTGGTTTATCACGTTTAGGCAACGTCTGTGTTTGGTTTATCACGTTTTATGCAACGTTTTTCTTCGTTCTTACTAAGTTAATCATTATTCAGTTGTATTTTTTCATGTCTTTCTATTTGTAAAATATCAATTTCTCTATTTTATTTAAGGCGTCAAAGAAAGAAAAGCATAGATTAAAAAACAATCTTTATTACTTCGTGGAGTGATTACGACAAATGACTGAAATATCCGGTTAGAGACGGAAGACTCCTGATAACAATGTAGAGAGATTATCTAGACTGTAAAACTTTTGGTTTCTAGTAACAAATAATAATAATAATAATAATAATAATCCTGAGAAAACTATCTTAGCTTCAAGTAACTATTTTTATACAATTTGCATACACTTGAATAGTTTCAAGTATTCTTATGCTCGAATGTTGTTCAAAAAGTTCTAAGCTTCACCCAGAAAGAAAACCCCCTGCTGAACATTTTTGATGGGGTAACACACTACCACTCCTGATAAAACGAGAGAAACTAATTCAGATTTTTCTAGTTTTATAAGAAAAATTTTCTGCTATGGCTCATCTTTCTTGGTAAGGCTAAGGACTTTTTGAGCAAGATCCATAACATTAATAATGCTATTCAATTATAACGATTTGTTTGTTGACAGTTATGATTTCAAGTATTCCTATCCAATACTAATAATTTTCAGGCGGATCTACTTGCCCAATTGATGGTACCCTAAAAGTATTACCACTGCAGGTCAGAGTGGACCTGGGAGTTATAGCAATCATAGCGTAATCCTACATAACCAACAGCTCTATGAGCTGGAGCCTAAACACCAGATGTAGTTTTGTCACAAGCTTTTTTTTAAGAGGTGTACCCTTCTGTAGAGGACGTAATTATCATATTCTAAGCCCCACCCGATACGGCTGGTGTGTGCGCGTGTTTTTTTTTTTAATAATTTTTTTCTTGTTTTTTTAGGTTAGGGTATTTGTCGTGACAATTATTGCGCCTCCGATTTGGTGAAAATAGACAAAATGTGATACTTTTCTTATCAGGGTACGTGAGGTGAGAGCAAGCTCGGGATTCATTGAGAGAGATTTAGTTTCTTTGATTGATGGCATATCAATCTTCGTGGTATTAGCTAACCCATAACTGGGTGGGGATAAAGGAGTTCATACCTTTCCCAAGGGTATTCACTCCGAAAGTGAACGTAATAGCACGACTGGAGTTCGATATCGCTTGCTATGATGTATTGCAGTCCAGTACATTAGCCACTTCACCACGGGGATTCTTTTTAGATAGTAAAGATGTCAACTTAGTTTATTGCCTAAATACTCTGTTCTGTTTATGTTAAAGAGACGTAGGTTTGGTTTCTTTGTTTTAAAGGCATATCAACCTTTGTAGGGTATTTAATGCCAAATCCATTCTCCAAGTAGAACAGTCGTTGTACTATTTGACCCATAGTTGGGAGGATAAGGGGGTTCATACCTTTCCCAAGGGTGTTTGCCCGAAAGTAAACGTAATAGCGCGACTGGAGTACGAACTCGCTTACTAAGATTCCGCAGTCCATCGCTTTAACCATTACACCACGAGGACACCCCCTGAAGAGACGTAGGGCAAGCAACTCGCTGGTCTTTAATAAATATTGACTCTGTATATATATATATATATATATATGTGTGTGTGTGTGTGTGTGTGTGTGTGTGTGTGTGAGGTTTCTGTTTGTGCTAAACGCTGGTGTCGCGTAAACAAAAGCCAATACAAACAGAACTTTTAAGGCGAAGATGAGCAAAACTTTTGTCGGGTAATTGGAACTAAGAACTTTTGAAAAAGAGTTACTCTCCAATGATTTGGAATCAACGAATAAATATTTTCTTTTGTTCTCGAGACGAAGTCAAGAAACCAGTTTAGTAACATTGTTAATCAAGCACTTGACAACAGGAAAATTTGTTATTAGCAAGCATTTCCATCAATTTCTTTTCAGTTTGGAATGAAAGAAAAAATGTGTTCTACCTTGAGATCATCACAGATTTTATAAAGTTATATGGCAATTAAACAACAACTCATGGGTTATTTAAAACTGAAATTTTAAAGAAATACTTTCAACACAGTTATAGTATTCATATGTAATACTGATAATTTATACACAATTGTATGGCTTTTATATAACTATTCTAATTTAATAATAATAGAAATCATTTGTTTGCACACAGTTATATGGTATCAAGTTAGGTTTGGTGTCGTTTGGTTTGGTTTTATTGCATATCAACCATTGTTGGTTATTTAATGCCAAATCCATTTTTATACATATAAACAGTTTTATTTCAAACAATTCAGTTTCGTATAAATACAGTTTTGTTTTTTGTTTACACTGTTAAATATAAAAACAGTTCTATTTCAAACAATTCAGGTTTGCCTAGTTACGCAGTTTAAAGGTCAAAATAGTTCTATTTCGAACAATTCAGTTAAGCATAAGTAGTTAAATGTCAAAAGGGTTCTATTTCAAGCAATTCAGTTTAGCATAAGCACAGAGTTCAGTTTTATTAGACCCATAGATAGGACACTTTCAGGTGCTACAACTCAGAGTCAGAGTGAGCCTGGGAACGATGGCAATGAAGGGGTACTCTGCGTTCCCCAAGGCTCCAGCATTACTGAAGCCTTACACTCAATTTGTTATATCTAGGACTGATTTTGGGGGGTCTTACCCTTGTGCAGACGGTGTATTTAGCTGCCCCAGCTGACTGGTCTTGGTATCAAGTTATACGGTATATTACACAATATGGTATCAGTTATATGGTATATTATACAATACTTATAATTTTCAAATGGATATATTTGACCCATAGAGAGGACCATAACTACTTCTTCCCCTATTAAGCGGGTAAAAGTGAATGCATAAATAGGTGTAAGGTGCATTTAAAAATAAAGAAGAAGAAGAAGAAGAAGAAGAAGAAGAAGAAGAAGACTCTCTCTCCCTCCCTCTCTCTCTCAATATATATATATATATATATATATATATATATATATATATATAATATTTACCACTAAATACGCTCAAAATCAGTAAAATATAGAACTCTATGAACAAGAACAAGGAGTACAATATTTCATCTATAAAATAAAACATGGAGGTGCCCGTGGTGTAATGGCTAACGTCGTAGGAAATGGACACGGCGACATGAGTTCAAATCCTGGACAAGACTGGTTGCATTTCACATAGCACTGATACCCTTGGGAAAGGTATGAATCCAAATATTCTTCCTCCAGCTATGTGTAAATAGTAGGGCATACTAGCTTCTTCAGCCTTGGTTGGGCAATTAGTCTTGGAGAAAGAAAACTCTGAATTCAAACCTGTTAAACTCCACTTAAAAATTGACCTTGTGTCATATCCTGCCTGAGCAGAGGGGTTGGTAAATATGATAAAATAAAACATGATCAACTAAGATCACCCATTATGTGACGGAAACCCCCCAAAAAAACTTTGGTGGTAAAACAATATACTGCATGGCTGCTCAGGATTGGTGGTAATGAGGCTATAACCCCGTAATTATTCCTGACCACAGTTATCATTATGGTAAGACTTTGTAAGCCACATATATATCTATCTGTTTATCTATTTGCGTATGTGGTGAGATGGTTTTAATCATAAATTAATGGAATCGATGACTTGAGATCAGAACCTCAACGAGGCTGTTTCCATATCACTTTGCGCTAATTTCTATACGAAAGGCATGAACTCATCACTTCTTCTCAACTACATGTAAAATTGTAGGGTAGAAAAAATCCTCTGAAAACAAGACCTAAGAATTATATATATATATATATATATGTGTGTGTGTAGGTTAATTGGTTTTGTTTAATGGCATATAAACTCTCGATGGTTATTCAATGCCAAATCCTTTATATATATGTACATATATATATATATATATAGGAGTGCGTATATATATATATATATATATATATATATATGTATATATATATATACTCCGATCAAAGCAATCTTCACTGTAAAGGCTAAAAGCAGAGACAACCCTAGTCATTATTAGTCTCCTGATGAGGACCATGAAGTCTGAAATACGCGTTGAGCACAAATATTTGAAATAAAAACCTAAAATATCAAATTCGAATTCATCTTTATATATATATATATATATATATATATGATTTGTAAAAGAATTGTTTGTAGGTAACAGTATTTTTAAACGAGTAAGAACTCATTTTAAATGGGTTCAAGTATTGTTATTTAACACGAATAATGCTATTTAATATCAATCACCTGTTTGCATCGAATTAAATGATTTCGAGAATTGCTATTTAACACTAATAAAACTATTTAGTATTAATCATTTGTTCGCACACTGCTAGATAGTTTCGGGTATTGCTACCAAACATCAATAATTCTAATTAGTATTAATCATTTGCTTCCACGCAGTTAAATGGTTTCAAGTGCGGCCATTTATTGTTTGCACACAGTTAAATGGTTTCAAGTACTGCGAATACTAATAATTCTATTCAATATAAATTATTTCTTTGCACCGGTATTGCACAAGTATTCCTATCAAATATATTCAACTTGCACACAGATATATGATCTCAAAAACTAATGATAATGATCACTCGTAAATGATTGAGCAGTTGTATTTAACCCTTAGATAGAAGCCTAACAGATACTCCCACTCCTAGTCAGAGTCGACTCGAGAATAATGATATAGAAGGGGTACTACACATTACTCAAATTTCAAGACTGGAGTCTCACCATTTGGCAGTTTAAACTCATTTGGAGGACTAAGAGCACAGGCAAAGCAAAACTGAAAGCTGCAAACCAACAGGAAAGAATAAAACTGCGGAAACAGCACTTCGAAAACCTACTAGGAAACCCACCGAAAGTAACACATGAATCAATCGCCAGAATAATTAGTAAGCAATTGGACATTAAACTAAGACCGTTCACACAAGAAGAACTCGACTCGGTTCTCAGAAAAATTAGAAATAGGAAAGCTGCAGGGCTGGACGAGATTCCCCCAGAAGTATGGAAGACCAGACAATTCGACGACATACTGATCCGACACTGCAACGCAGTATATAATCAAAATCCGATAGATAGATGGATGAAGGGATGCATCATCCCCTTCCCTAAAAAGGGTGACCTCGGATTAGCCAAAAACTACCGAGGCATAACACATACATCCATAGCAACCAAAATCTACAATGCCCTACTACGAAACCGCATAGAACCCAAAATCGACAACATCCTCAGGAAAAACCAAAATGGCTTCCGAAGAAATAGATCCACGACCTCACAAATCCGTAGAATCCTTGAAGGTGTACAGGCAAAAAACCTACAAGCGTCATTACTATTTGTCGACTTTACCAAGGCCTTCGATTCCATTCACAGAGGAAAGATGGAACAAATCTTACTAGCATACGGCATACCTAAAGAAACCGTAGCAGCAATAACGATTCTCTATATAAACACCAAAGTAAAAGTACGATCACCAGATGGAGACACAGAATACTTCGACATTGTAGCAGGAGTACTACAAGGAGACACGCTAGCTCCATACCTCTTTATCATTTGTCTAGACTACGTACTTAGAACATCGATTGACAAAATCAGAGAGAACGGCTTCGAGCTGACAAAGAAAAGAAGCAGAAGGTACCCCGCAAAAACAATTACCGACGCCGACTACGCCGATGACATAGCGATACTGGCAAAGACACCCAGCCAAGCCGAAACACTACTGCATAGTTTGGAACGAGCAGCCGCAGGCATATGCCTCTATGTCAATGCATACAAAACGGAATATATGTGCTATAATCAAACGGGTGACATCTCCACTCTAGACGGAACCCCTCTTAAACTAGTAGACAAATTCACTTACCTTGGAAGCATGGTCGCATCAACCGAAATGGACACCGACACGAGGTTAATGAAGGCATCGACAGCTATCGATAGGCTATCGATTATATGGAAATCAAACCTAACCGATAAAATGAAACGCAGTTTCTTCCAGGCAGCAGTCGCATCGATACTGCTATATGGATGCACTACATGGACTCTAAAAAACGGCTGGAGAAGAAGCTAGACGGCAATTACACAAGAATGCTGAGAGCAATCTTAATCAAGCCCTGGCGGCAACACCCCACAAGACACCAACTGTACGGCCACCTACCTCCTATCACGAAAACTATTCAAGTTAGACGAACCAGACATGCAGGACACTGCTGGAGAAGCAGGGACGAACTCATAAGTGATGTACTCTTATAGACCCCCACACATGGCCGAGCAAAACCAGGACGACCAGCACGAACATACATTCAGTAACTATGTGAAGATACGGGATGTAGTCCAGAAGACCTGTCAGAGGCGATGAACGATAGGGAGAAGTGGCGAGAGAGGGTCAGGGATATCCGTGCTACCAGCACGACATGATGATGATGACGATGATATATATATATATATATGTATGGTTGTCACTATCTCACTTGGTGGGTTTATGATAGACCAAATGTGGCATAATTTGGAGAATGCTCAATATCTATGATGTAGCTATTATTAATTAATAGATGATATTAGTTTTTACATATATTTTATAGCATGGATGCCGCCATGAAATGCTAAGTCAGGTGGCTGACTTGGTTTCGGGCGGAAAAAATCATGACCATTAACACGAAGTATCCCACCAGTACCTTACAAAACTAGCAGTTATTTTGATTTAGCCGTCAAATATTGGGATTGCCGGATAAAAATTCAGCCTTGATGAATAATCATTTGTTGTATTCACAATTTTCCAGGCAAAATAAATGAGCCCAGCAACAAAGCGCCAATTGAGGCGGTAGAATACACCGACTGCATCTCTGCACAGACCCCCCCAATAAGTGTCCTTGATATGGTGAGGTTCCTATAATGCTGGAGCCTTGGGGAATGCGGAGTACCCCTTCATTGCCATCGTTCCCAGGTCCATTCTTGCCCGGAGTGGTAGCACCTGATCTTTGGATCAAATAGAACTAAAATGCGTACTTATACTAAAATGAATTACTTGAAATAGATCTGTTTTTCATTGAAACTGTACTTATGCTAAACTGAATTGTTCCAAATAGAACTGTTTTCACATTTAACTGTGTGTAAACAAAAATTCTACTTATACTAAGCTGAATTATTTGAAATAGAGCTGTTGGACTAAACTGAATAGCTTGAAATAGAAAATTTGTCGACGATTAAACAGTGTACTTATGTTAATCTGAACTGTTTAAAATAGAACTGTTTATATTTATAAAAATGTATTTGGCATTAAATAACTTACAAAGGTTGAAATGCCATAAAACCCAACCCACCAACACAAGAAGCAAACAAACAAAGCGCCAATTCAGTGCTATAAGATCTTAAGGAGCTGACAAAATGAAAACAACTTCAAGGCACTGAATAGGGTATTGAACATGTAATTCATCCGTGAAGTTAATGTTGAAAAACCTGATAAAAAAAGCGTTGATTTAAGGGTGTTAGGTCCTAATTAACTGGAGAGAAAACAAATTGATTGATTTTAACAGCATGCTAACCTTCCTTAGGTGATTTTATACCTGGAAGTTAGGGAATTGCATTCATTCTAAGTTCATATTTACTTTTTGGTGCTAGGGTTTCTTAATTTTCTTTTTGTTTTTTGTTATCGAATCCTATCGAATAATTTTAAAACATATCTAGTTGACCCATAGATGTGAGCTTAACAAGTACCAAAGTATCACTCAATAAGTCCCGGGCCTGCCATATAGATGGTGCCACTAATAAAAAAAAATCCATATGATTTTTATAAAGTACTGACGTTCAAATGGCACGTGTAAAAATTTGAGCCCAGTCAGATTATTAGTTTACAAATTACAGTTTGTCGGGCCATTGGCCTAATGAGCAGAGTTGGTCTGGAAGACCGAGGTTCAATCGTCGGTTGAGTCATACCAAAGACTCAAAAAATGGTTCTTGATGTCGCCTTGCTTAATACTCAGCATTATAAGGTAAGGATCAAGGGTAAAGTGGAGCAATCTAGAGAAAGGAGTAGCGCCCTCCCCTATACCTCGGTGTCGTAGCTATTGAAAAGGGAGCTTTTGGGTCACCCTCGACTAAGGTCGCCAACTTACAGTTGCAAATTTTCAAAACAATGGAAAAATCTGAATTTCGTGTGTTGATCAAGCATTGCTTTCTGATGGGACGAGATACTGTTCAAGCAAAGCAATGGCTTGATAAGTGTTACGTCGGAAACAATGCTTAAGAGGTGGTATGCTGACTTGAAACGCTGTCGTACAGACACAAATGATGCTGAACTCTCAGGTTGCCCAAATTCGGCAGTTGTCTCGGAAAACACCAAAAAACTCCATAAACTCTTTATGGCCGATCGTAAATTGAAGCTGCGTGAGATTGTAGAAGTGTTGAAAATATCAGAAGGCAGCGTATTCACCATTTTGCATGAACATATGTCAATGAGAAAGTTGTGGTGAGGTTTCCCTTCATTTAAACTCCAGGTTAGAAATGAAAGAAAGCCTCACCAACCGATAAAGTCTAGCCCAGAACATCTCTTTGGGAGTCTTACTCCTCTACAGCGGATAAGTCCCGTTGAGTGGTGAGAAAACACACACACACACACACACATACATACACACACACACACACACACACACACACACACACACTTATATATATATATATATATCTAAAAATTATTCTATTAATTTAAACAATTTACTCTTGTTCTTTTAAGGAATTTTCTAGAAAGTTAAAACGTTCTGTTATAAAAGAATGTCTTGTGCCTTATCTGTTATTAGTTTATTTACTGCTAAATAAAAAAACAAATAAGTTCAATATTCTTTGAGTATGTGGATTCTATTACTTTTGCCAAAGGTAGTATATACATGTGTGTGATTTGGTTTCTTTATTTGATTGCAAACCAATATTCGTGGATTATTCAATTCCAAAGCCAACCTTGTAAAAGAACTATTGTGGTATTATATAACCAATTTCTGAGTGGAATATTAAGGCTCATACCTTTTCCAATGACATTAATCCAAAAGGGGGCATAATATCACGACTGGAGTTCAAACTCGCTTAATATGAAGCCACAGTTCAGCACGTTATCTACTATGCTACGAATACTCTCCTCATAGAGTTAGAGGCAACGTTTCGCTCGTCCCATACAAAAAGTTTCAAATCAGTTTATTTCCTAAATATTCTGTTTACACAGAAGAGACGTAGGATAAACACCTCGCTGATCTTTCATAAATATTGACTCAGCATATATATATATATATATATATATATATATATATATCGTGAGTATAAACAGCCAGCTTCTATTCTTACAGGAATTGAAAAGTTACACCACCCTAACAAGTCGATGGGGGTCATTGACGTGTAACTTGAGTTGGCGTAGTATGCTAGACGAGATCTCATTCAAGACTGCGTTCTCTCTTGCTTTCTCTTTCAATTTTCTTCTTTTTCCCCCCCCCCTCTCTCTCTCTCTCTCTTTCTCATCTTGCATACGTGAGGCAGGGGTGGCTAGGTGAAAACGTTGACAAACACATCACTCACATTAAAATACATATATAATTGATTCTTTCATCAAATTCCTCTGTTTATATATATATATATATATATGTAAAACCACTCTACACGAACAGGAATTGATTCAAGGTCAATATTTTAAACGGGATTTAACGGGTTGGAATTCAGAGTTTTCCTTCTCCTTGACTGGTTGTCATACCAAGGTTAAAGAGCTCAATCCACCCTACTATACATTCATGACTGAGGGGAGTATTGTTGATTACATACTTTTCCCTCGGGTCCCCATGAACATTTCCTGCGACGATAAACATTACACTATGACCACCTCGAATCTATCTATCTACTGCGCACTCTATCAGCTACTGGTTCAGCCGGCTGGGGCTGCAGAATACTCCGATTTCCTCTATACAGGGGAATAAGACTCCCCCAACGAGTGTCCAGTATATGACTCTAAACAATCTGATAGTGAGTTTCCACTAATGCTGCAGCTTTGGGGAATGCTGAGTTCTCCTTCATTGCCATCGCTCCCAGGTCCACTATGGTCCTGAATGCTATCACTTGGGTCAAATGGAACTGAATTATATACTTATGCAAAACTGAATTGTTTGAAATAGAACTATTTTCTTATCTAACTGTGTGTGAACAAAAAACAAACTGTGTACTCATGCTAGACTGAATTGTTTGAAATAGAATTGTTTTTGACATTTAAACATTGTACTTATGGGAAACTGGGTTGAAATAAAACTGTTTATATGTATAAAATGGATTTGGCTTTAAATAACCTACAATGGTTAATGTGCCATAAAACGAAACCAAACCAAACGAAAACAAACTATTTGCTACAAAGCCAAAGTTATATGTAAGCCATTTTTTAAATCATTATTTCAAAACGTTTGATAATGAATGGTTATTACAATTTTTTTTCCAGTACCGTGAGTTTTACGAAGTTAATTCGATCGTCAGTCAAAATGATTTTTAAAAAGTGATTTTACTCAGAGACTACATCTTATTTCATATATATATATATATATTGTCATCTATAGACACTGTTTCGCCGTATCACAACTCATCAGTGTGGCTAGATTCTTGAAGTTAGGAACGAAACATAGCTGACTTGACGCCAACTAGATATTCTACCGCATAGCCACCAGCAAACTCGGCGTTGGAGAAGGGATTTTAACGCATATATTTCATCTTTTAACATATACGCTTAACGAGACTACCGAGTGCTCAATTCATTAGAAGAGCTTTGCATTACTCGAGTGGCGGCCGGTAATTCCTTCGTGAGAGTGCTCAACTCCCGGGCCGAATCAAATGTTTTGTAGCCCAGTCGACTGGAGCTGTAGAATACATCGACTGCATCTCTGCAGAGGGGTAAGGCCCCATCCCCAACGAGAGTCCTAGATATGACACAAATCCATCTTATGTTGAGGCTCAAGTCCTGAAGTTTTGAGGAATTTGGAGTACCTCTTTACTGCTATTCCTTCCAGGACCACTCTGACCCAGAGTGATAGCACCTGATAGGGTCGTATATATGGGTCAAATAGAACTCTTTGACCTTTAACCTGTATACAAACAAATCACTTATGCTAAATTGAATTGTTAGTGATACATAGCAATACTAAGTACCATATAACTGTGTGCAAATGAATGAATTATAGGGAATAGAATTATTTGTTTTAGAAATACTTGAAACTATTCAACAGTGTGCAAAAAAAATGAGCTTAGGCTCGTTTTGTTTCATATTGACCTTTGACTGAACCGTTATATTGGAGATTTCTAAACAAGATCTTTCAGCTGTGTAAACGAGAGAACTGTGGAAGCAGGCCACGTGGGTTGAGAGCCGGTAGGAATTCGTAGGAGTTATGAAATTATGTATACGAAGATACACACAGACGGGACGGTCAGTCGCAGTAAGAAGGGCAGTAAAGTTAGAGAAAATGCCGCTCTTGGCGCCACCCAAGGGTGGCAATCCCCCCCTTGTTGAGAAACAAAAGAAACACTAAGTGGGGCCCTGAATATGGTCAATGTAATAGTCCACCGTCAGCCTGTGTCCGATTCCTTCGTATCAGTCTCTCTATCTCTCAAATAATTTCAACTTTTTCGAGTAATAAGAAAGAGAGAGTTATATTTTTATAAGGAAAAATGTTATGGTCATAAATTCCTTTATGGCTACACAACAGTTTAGATATGTTGTCAACAAAATGTGTTTAAAAATCGTATGCAGTATTAATGATAAAAACTCTCTTTATAACGACACTAGCTATACCCTAGTCCTACACAGAAACAAAGAAAAACATAATTTTGGTCTAATGGGAGCAAAAATTATAAAACAAATGTCCAATAAAAAGAAACAATTAGCCATAGAATCGGCAGTTATTCTTCTCAGAGAAACTATAAAACAAAGATCCGGAAAATTTCATTTATCTCCAACTTTTGCTCAGTTGATCATCACAGAATATAACAAACATTTAGGTTAAATCAAACACAAACGCTACGTTGTTATCAACAACAACATATCATTGAAACAAACATTCCTTTTTCACTCATACCGTTTAAAATGCTACGTAATTTAGCAAAACATGTTCTATATAAAATAAACATCTTTTACCAAAAGTTTTTCCAATTTGTCATTAATACTACACAACATACTGTCGGAAATATATATTTCTATACAACACACACACACACACACACACACACACACACACACACACACACATATATATATATATATATATATATTATTTCATTTATTATTATTTTTGGATTAACGAGAAAAGTTTAGTCAGTAATTCGGATATCAACCTCAGACAATTCGAATCACATTTTTGCTACTTGATCTAAGCTTTTTAATGTGACCCGATATTCTGTACTTGATTAGAAAAAAAATGAAATCTACTTTTGTAAGGTCAACATTGCTGTACGTGTGGTTGCAGAAAATTGCAAACCTTTGAATTTCGTTCTGGGTGTGGCCGTACAAGCAGCATTTTCTTTCCTACCCTTGGGTAGGAATGACCAATATGGTGGGTACTGAAAAACGACAATAAATACCCTGTAAAAACTTATGCCATAGTAAGGAAAAAAACAAAAACAAAAAAAAAACAACAACAAAAACAAAGAAAGAAAAAAGGAAAAATTTAATTGAAATAAAACGCTGATAACTTTTTGTTGAAGTTCGATCCATTTTTCTTTTCTGGTGATTTTTTTATGGCTAGGTGAGGCTCGTGTCTATTATTAGATTGCAATGAAAAATAAATACTAACACGAAAAACTTTTTTTCTGTAGTAATCTATTAATAAAGACAAGTATCATCGACGAGGCAAGAAAATCAAGGAACTACACATTTCTTTTTCAATGGCATATCAACCTTCAAGTGTTTTTTAATGTCAAAACCGTCCTAGTAAAAGAACAGCGGTGTTGCTATTTAACCCATAGCTAAGGGATAAGGAGGTTTATGCCTTACCCCAAGGTATAAGTCTGAAAGTAAACCTAATAGTTCAACTGGAGTTCGCACTCCTTCACTTAAATATCACAGTCACGTTAGCCACAACGCCATAGGGACATTCCCAATAAATTGATTTATAAAGAAATACATAGGCACGGATTAATGGTTATTATCGCAAAGAATAGATTCAGGGAATCAAGTTCTAGACAAAGTAATGTATGTTTCTTTTCACGTTAATGGCCAAGAGAAAGGCATGAATCTTTATTTGATTGTTGCAGTTATTGGGTAGATGAACGTCTACAACAACTGGAATTGAAGAAAAAATTGATTTTACAGCATGTCGGCCTTTGTTGGGTTACTGAATATCGAAGTCAATATTTTTGTCTCTGCAAACAAGAATAGGACAGCAAGTAACTAATAATAATAATTATTTGTTTGTTTTTTTTTGTTTGTTTATTTGTTTGGTTAGTTGGTTGGGTTTTTATGGCACATTAACCATAGTAGGTTATTTAATGCCAAATCTTTTTTATACATATAAATAGTTCTATTTCAAACAATCAGTTTAGTATAAGTAGAGAGTTTCAAAGTCAAAAATATTTCTATTTCAAGCAATTCAGTCTAGCATAAATACACAGTTTAGTTCTATTTAACCCAGAAATAGGACACTATCAGGTGCTACCATTCAGGGCTACAGTGGACTTGGGAGTGTTGGCAATGAAGGTGAACTCCGCATTCCCCAAAGCTCCAGCATTACTGGAACCTCACCATCAGATTGTTTAGCGTCATTGGTGGGTGGTGGTGCTTATTCCTATGCAGAGAAGCAGTTGGTGTAATTTACAGCCCCAGCCGACTGGACAACGCTGGTTTGGTTTGATTTGTTTTCTCGGCAGACTCCTCCACAAACGAAATTCCTAAACCATATGATGGTGAGGCTCTGCTCCTTGAGCTTTGGGAATGTTGCGTACCCCTTCATTGACATCACTCCTAGGTCCACTTTGACCCAATTTGCTAATAACTATTAGGGTCCCATCTATGGGTCAAATCGGACTATTTGATCATTTACAATGCTTGAAACCATTTAACTGAGCGCAATTATTAATGTTAAATTGAATTTTTGAATGTCATAGTAATACATAAACAATTTAACTGTGGACAAACGAATGAATAATGTTGAATGCCATTATTAGTGTTAGATAGCAATACTTGGAAGCATTTAATTGTGTGCAAACAAGTGATTAACACTAAATAGAATTTTTAGTGTTAGGTAGCAATACTTGAAACCATTTACTGCCCTGGGCATGACATAAAACTACATTTGACGCTGAGGTTCCAGTCTTAGATTCTGGGGAATGTATCTCTTTACTGCGATTATTACCAGGTCTACGCTAAATCAGAGTGTTAGTCTCGGTTAGGGTCCCATGAAATAGAATCATTTACTATATTTGAAACTATTTAACTGTGTGAAAACATATGATTAATATTTAATAGATTTATTAATTTATTAATTGTAATAATTGAAATCATTTAACTTTGTACAAACAAATGTGCCCGAACTCGTTTAAAAATAAAGTCACCTACGAACAATTCACTCAAAAAGCACACACACACACACATACACAAACACACACACACACACACGCACGCACACATATATATTCATCCTAATGTGACCAAATATTGATTTTTTCTTGAAATAATATTATTTGGTCTGTGAATTTATTTACATTGAGCTCTTTACCAGGAATATTAAGATATTCGAAATTTGAATGATTTATTTGTCCTAACGTAATTGCTCCCTACTCCAGATTTACTGGATTGAAGAATGCATATATATATATATATATATATATATATATATGGAAGTAAATAATGGAAATGAATCCGACATTATATCGAAATTGAAAAACAAGGCAATCCGAAGAGAAAAAACTAAATGTACAGTAAATTGTTCTCTTTTTATTGCCTTGTCTGTCTGTCTCTGTCTCTGTCTCTCTCTCTATATATATATAAACAGGATTTGGCATAAAATAATGATCAACAGATGAAACCTAATAACTAAACCATCCTTATATGAAAACACTATTGGGTACTATTCAACCCAAAAATAAAATCATTTGAAAACAATTATAACTTCAGACAGCTATTTTTAATACAAATAATTCGCACTAATGGTTTCAAGTATTCCCATCAAATACAAATAATTTGTATACAATTACAGGATTTCAAGTAAGAATTGATATTTAAGAATAATCATTTGCTATGAAAAATTAACCAGGTATGTAGCGTATCCAATTATTAATTTTTTCTTGTTTGGTTTGTTAATGACATATCGACTTTCATGGGATATTTAATTCCGAAGATATCCTTGTAGAAGGACAGTAATGATACTGTTTAACCCATAACTTGGAGGATAAGAGGTCCCATACTTTTCCCTAGGATATTAGTCTGAAAGTGTACGTAATACCACGACTGAAGTTCGAACTCGATTACTATCGTGTTGCAGTCAACCACGTAAGCCACTACACCACTGAAACTTCTCTATTTAGCATTAAGTTGAATGAGCAATTTTTTCTCATAAAATTTTATGAAATAAAAAAGCTTACAAAGAAGAATGTTTGGCTTGGTTTCTTGGTTTGATGGAATATCAAACTACGTGGGTTATTAATGCCAAACCATCTTTGTAGAAGAACAGTTGTAGTACTATTTAACCAATAGCTGGAGGGATAAAGGGGTTCATATCATTTTTATATCGTGTCTCAATATACGTGGGACCCATGTGACTGCCAATAACTCTATGTTGTGTCTTTTTTTGTTTCAGATTTGAAAATAGTATACAATAGCAACTATTATCACAATGCCTTGGACAAGAGAGGAAAAATATTTTGCATCATTACTTATTTGGAGACAAAATCATTCAAAACTGTGCAAAAAAATTTTTACAATAAGTTTAACTTTTAACAATTATCTCCAGAAAAGCCAAATTGATCGTTGGGTACACAAATTTCAAGCCACAGGGTCAGTGAACAACCTCAACAAAAAGGCAGAAAAATCCCAGATCTGGCAGGAAGTTGACTGCAAGATGTCCTGACGATATGAATTTTGTGAGAGTTTCTGTCGGAAGGTGTCCGAAAAATTCTCTCCGAGGACGTTCACAAGAACTCGGTTTTTCACGTGCACGGTAGGATCCATTTCTACTCTTGTCATCTGAAGTGATATGATTGTTTTTTTAAGACTCAAATAAAAGATGACAATGCAATTTGAATTATCGCATTAATGAGGTGCATCTATTTTGAGACAGCCTACGTATATATATATATATATAGTATGAACGAAGAAATTGATACATTTGGACGAAATAGTATGTAAAATCTTGTTAATCCCAGTTTCGACATTTACGTCATAATGAGGATGTACTTAATTCAAGATGGCTTTCAATGAGCATGCTCTGATTAAGCCAGTGTAGAAGGCGCTAGTGGAAATGGGAGAGTTATTAATAGAAATGTGTGAGGCGTAAATAGAAATTGAAGAGGCGTAAGTAGAAATAGAGGAGACGCTAGAAGAAATGAGTGAGGTGCAAGGAGAAATGTGTGAGGCGTAAAAAGAAATTGAAGCGGCGTAAGTAGAAATAGAGGAGACGCTAGAAGAAATGAGTGAGGTGCAAGGAGAAATGTGTAAGGCGTAAATAGGAATTGAAGCGGCGTAAGTAGAAATAGAGGAGACGCTAGAAGAAATGAGTGAGGTGCAAGGAGAAATATGTGAGGCGTAAATAGGAATTGAAGAGGCGCAAGTAGAAATAGAGGAGACGCTAGAAGAAATGAGTGAGGTGCAAGGAGAAATATGTGAGGCGTAAATAGGAATTGAAGAGGCGCAAGTAGAAATAGAGGAGACGCTAGAAGAAATGAGTGAGGTGCAAGGAGAAATATGTGAGGCGTAAATAGGAATTGAAGAGGCGCAAGTAGAAATAGAGGAGACGCTAGAAGAAATGAGTGAGGTGCAAGGAGAAATATGTGAGGCGTAAATAGGAATTGAAGCGTCGTAAGTAGAAATAGAGGAGACGCTAGAAGAAATGAGTGAGGTGCAAGGAGAAATATGTGAGGCGTAAATAGAAATTGAAGAGGCGTAAGTAGAAATAGAGGAGACGCTAGAAGAAATGAGTGAGGTGCAAGTAGAAATGTGTGAGGCGTAAATAGAAATTGAAGAGGCGCAAGTAGATACAAAGAAGGTGCAAATTAAAATTGAAGAGGCGCAAGTAGAAATGTGTGAGGCGCAAGAAGAAATGGGAGAGGTGCAAATAGAAACGAATAAGGTATAACAAAAACTGTGCGACTGCGAATAAAATTGTGCCTGTGAAAAGCAGCCCACAAAAAATTAGTCTACATTAAATTCATACCCTACCTGCTACCTGACCTCCCACATACCTGTCCCCAGTCCCAGTCCTTGGGGACAGGCCCTTGTATACGTAATAACTCAATATTTGCTTTTTATTCATTCGGTGGATATGAATTTGGATACCTAAACTGAAGTGCCTAGACAACGACAAGGATCTAAGATTTGTCCTTTTATATTTCTCGCTTGGGTAGGTCTCTTCGTCAAGTAGGGGTCGTGTTAAACCCAGCGGAATAATTACCGAAAACAATGTAACTAAATCGCTTGTTAAGTAAAATATTTTACAAGCCAGTAGAATCAAATGTAGCACACACCCAACACATGTATACTTAGCACTATCTTTGTATATCCGTGTACACAATATATATATATATATATATATATATATATATATATATATATATATATATAATTAGTTTGCTGTATTCATATACAAAGTAGATCAATATCTGACCTATATATATATATATATATATATATATATATATATATATATATATATATATATATATCATCAGCGTCATAATCATATCGTACTGCTCGGACGGATTTCCCTGACTCTCTTCCGCCATTCGTCTCTATCGTCCATCGTATTTGGCAGGTCCTCTCGACTGCACACAGTGCCCATAGAGGGCTGTTATAGATAAGTTCTAGTTGGTCGTCCATCAACTGCTCGTCCGTGGGATGGGGTTCACAGGAGAACGTCATTTATGGGTTCGTCCTTACTTCTCTAGTAGTGTCCCGCATGTCTATTTAGTCTGATTTGAATGGTTTTAGAGATGGGAAGTAGGTGACTATACAGCTGCGGTTTTGTAGGATATTGCTTCCAGAATTTGTTCAATATAGCTCGTAGCATTCTTGTGTAATTGCAGTCGAGCTTTTATTTCCATGCGCTAAGTCGGCGTCCATGTGATGCCTCCATTTAGAAGTATGGACACGACTGCTGATGTGATATATATAGCTGCTGCTCGCATAATGCAAAGCTCTTCGAACAAATCGAGCACTCTGGCATCCGATAGGGTATGAAATGTAAACAAACGAACGCTGCTGCTGATGTTGCGACATAATACCTTATAATTCCCTAAACTGACGTTGTACGCTAGTTGGTCGAGCGGTCTGATACTAAATCTAACGTAAAGTTGTGCGGGTTTCGATCCCAGCTTCAAGCGTCCTACGTATCTAGCCACACTGAAGAGTTGAAATACCCCGAAACAGTCTGTCTGTGGATGACAATATATATATATATATATATATATATATATATGTATATATATATATATATTAAATACCGTTAACAGCGGCGTACAAGGGGATTTGACATATAAGACGACCTCAAGATATTTAGCTTGAATTTCTGGATTAGACTTATACCCGTTGATGGGTCAAGCCCCAACTGTACAGAAAGTTATAAGCAGAATAAATGAAACGTGCAAATCTTATATATTAGAGATTATATTCATATGAATTTAAAATCAATTTTGGTGTCATGAAATTGTGCAGATAAACAACATATCGTAGTCGTCAGTCTGGCCGCCATGATGCTGTGACGAACCGGTTAGTGTTTAGAGTCAGTGCTTCAGCTGTTTAAACGGCGTATGATATAGTCCTAATCTAATACTTAATTTCTATAACAGTTTTTTATTATTTCAAATGAATCTGTGTTAATTTGTAAAATATGTTAACCAAACTGGAATTTAAGTTGGAAATGTTTACACGAGGCTAGTAGTTTTTCCACATACATTGCATTGGTCAGAACGTTTTAGACCTTTACAATCTTCGGTAGTGTTGTGGTATCATCCATGTTTTTGATACACAATGGACTCTTCTAATAAAGATATAACATTTGATTTTAATTCCCTAAGGGGGTAGGTAGCAAAAATTACATGGGCAGCATTTCTTGTTTACTGTAATATATAACTTCTGTTTATTAATTTGTTTGGGTTTTATGGCATATCAACTTTTGTCGGTTATTTAATGCCAAATTCCTTTTTATACATATAAGTAAGTAAAGTGGGCGACCGTAGTCGAGGGCGACAAGAAGGCTCCCTTCTCAGCAGCTACTACACCGAGATGTAGCGAAGGGCGCTAATCTTTTCCCTGGATTGCCCCACTTTACCCTTGATACGTACCTTATATTGCTGTATGTTAAGCAAGGAGGTATCAAGTACCATTTTTAAAGTCTTTGGTATGACGCGAGTTGGGATTGAACCCATGTCCCCCGGATAAACAGTTCTATTTCAAACAATTCAGTTTTGCATACGTACAAAGTTAATTTGTCAAAAACATTTCTATTTCAAGCAATTCTGTTTAGTCAAATAATTCTAATTCAACAATTCAGTTTAGTATAAGTATAGTTTTTGTTGACACAGAGTTAAATGTCAAAACAGTTCTATTTCGAATAATTCAGTACGCAGTTTACGTGTCTAAACAGTTCAATTTCAAGCAGTTTAGTTTAGCCAAAGTACGCACTTTAGATATCAAAACAATTCTATTTCAAGCAACTCAATTTAGCATATGTACGCATTTTAGTTCTATTTGACCCATAGATAGGACCCTATCAGGTGTTACCATTCCGGCAAGAATGGACATGGGAGCGATGGCAATAAAGGTGTACTCCAGCATTACAGGAATCTCACCCTCAGATTGTTTGGTGTCATATCCAGGAAACAAGTTAGTGAAGGCGTGTCTTACCCCTCTGCAGAGATGCAGTCGGTGTATTCTACAGCCCCAGCCGACTGGACATTATATAACTTTTATTCGTCTCTCTAAGTACGTGTTTGTCTTATTTATTTTATGCCCTTTTCCGAAGACATAACTGATAGACAAGCGTTGGTATGATGTCACATAAACCCTTCAAATTAAAATTTTTCATCTTTTTGTCCATTTTTTTGTCATGTCACCATTTAATACATCTTACTTTGATAATTTCCAACTTGATCCATATGTAGCGGATAAATGCGGAAATGATTGAATAAAACATCGATGTACAAACTGATTAATTCTATTTCTTTAAATTAAGTGGTAAGTTCGTAGAAAAACAGAAGTTACAAAGTCTTTTCTTATAAAAAAAAATGATAATTTTAGTCTGAGCGTAAATATCTAAGAAATATTTTCGTTACAAGAAAGTAATGTTTCATGCAAATATAGTAGTTCACGATTGTCTAAATCTAGTTGATATATTTTCTATGTGTAAAAGATTTGTGTGCAAGAGTGTCTCTATGTAAGAAAGAAAGCATATTTATGCGCTAACATGTAGGTGACTGCAACTAAATTTTTCATCAGCAAATAATAAAGTGTGAATAAATCTATGTAAACAATATTTTCATTCAGCTAAGCGATGTTGAAAATTCAAACTTAAAGGAACAGAATGTTTAATTTTCGCTCAAAAGAAATGAGTTCGAAAGGCTTTGAGTAGGTCACAGAATAACCCGAAAAAGTTACTGGCTAGTGTGTTATTTCTATCGACATTTATAAGATTGTGGTTGGATCAAAATTAGATTTAAAAAAAAACATAGTTGATTTTTCTATGATTCTAAAAGTAAATTTGGCGACCGTAGTCAAGGCTAACCCAAAGTCTCACTTTTCGATAGCTACTACACTAAGGTGTAAGGGAGGGCGCTACTCTATTCCTTGCATTGCTCCATTTTACTCTTGATCCATACCTTATAATGCTGACTGTTAAGCAAGAAGGCATCAAGTATCATTTTTTTAGTCTTTGGTATTACTTGACCGGGGAGCGAACCCAGGTCTCCCGGACCATTGGCGATGATTGTAATTGGTTAAAAATGTATTCTAAACACTCTGGCAGGGAAAAGATTTTCTAAATTATTCTGGATTTTGATCCTTCAAATCTTTCGCAGCTAGCAAATATCGTCGTCTGTGAATTCTCAAGGAAATCTTAAAACGGACGCGTAATTAAAAACTGCATATACAAAAAGTATAGCGTCTCAAGCCTATTTTTTGCACAAAAATTGACACGTTATTTGAATATGAAAATCTGTTGATTTTTCCATATATATATATATATATATATATATATATGAGCTCTCTATGAAAAGTAACGGGACTAAATGTCCCATAGGCGAAAGAGGGTAAGCAGATTATATGATCAACTAACATGATATCTTGGGAGTATATAAATGTAATCTTATAATCTTATATATAACTGTAATCTTAGCTTTTTGCAATCATTGCATTTTTCCATAAGAGTTTGTTTACGACCCTTCTTTTTAGGGTCGTTCAGCTATGACCAATGAGAAACGAACAATGAACACCAAACAATAAATAAAACTGAAATTTTTGGTTATGTTGGGGAAAACTCCGTCGCAAACCCTTGAAATGTTTCATTAAGTGTATGAAAAAATACAACCACATGCACACGTGTTTTTAGAGGTTCAAAGGTCACAAGGAAATCAAAATTGATTACAGGAGCGAGAGACCTTCAACAAGCAGGTCAGTGTCAAACACTTTAGGCAAGTGATGGGTGATGCCCAAATGATTGCAAGTAAGCTAAATATAAAAAAGAACAGTGTTTAGAAGATTATCAGGAAAGCTTTGGGTATGCGGAAAGTCTGCGCTAAATTGTTGCCAAGGTTGCTGAATGATGACCTTAAAGAGCGCTGTATACAGGTAAGAGACTCGAACTCACTCGTGTAGGTTTGCTAGTCTAGCTTGCTAACCGTTACACCACCAGAGGTGCCCTTGTAGTTTCTAATAGTAATTTACAAAGCTCTTTGCTTCGATATGGCACAAGGTCGAATGAATGGGGCACCCAATGAGACTCGAACTCACTCGTGTAGGTTTGCTAGTCTAGCTTGCTAACCGTTACACCACCAGAGGTGCCCTTGTAGTTTTTTAATAGTAATTTACAAAGCTCTTTGCTTCGATATGGCACAAGGCTGCATGAATGGGGCACCCAATGAGACTCGAACTCACTCGTGTAGGTTTGCTAGTCTAGCTTGCTAACCGTTACACCACCAGTGGCGGATGCTTCGTTCAATGCGTGAGAAGAATCATGCATTGTGGAAGAACCAATCATGGCTGCTTCACCATGACAGAGCAACTGCTCACAACCTATCCGGCAGTTCCTAGCCGAGAGGAACAGCTCCGGACAAGAACAATTCCTCAAGTCACCTGATATGTGTGACTTTTTCTTGATTCTAAACTCACGGATATCATCAACAAGAACCGTTTTAAAGGCACTGAGGGCATCAAGAAAGCCGTATAACGGAGTCGAGGTGTAACCCAGAAGATTACTTCCAGCAATGCACAGGATTACTTTGAAGGGAAAACCATGTAGTTAATTATTTAGAATTGAAATATATTGTTTTTGACACCCGTTCTGTCACTTTCCACGCACGCACATACACACACACACACACACACACATATATATATATATATATAGGTTGCTTATAATGATGCTTCGGTCCTGAAATCGTGTCTTACATCAGGATCATCATTTGTTGAAGGCTTTACTGGTGACACTGCAGCTGTATTAGATGCAAACGTACACATATCTTGATGTACATGTGAATACACGCACATACAAATACTACCGCATATATGTGGTGCCTTCAATAAGTTTCCTAACTTTTTTGTACAGGCGTTTAAATTTTTCGTAGACTTAAAAAATCAGTATGTTATTGCTATACATCTTATGAGATGACTGATCAATTTTTATGATTTCAGGTTCAAATCAACAGCTACAGTAGCAATTTGAATACACCCTAGTAAAGCCTGATTGTCACAGCTGGTGAATTTCAAAAATGCAATCTGAACGTGAGGACACATTAGAAGAACTATATTCAATAAAATTATGTTTTAAACTTGGAAAAAATGTCATAGAAACGTATTCAATGCTTCAGACTGCTTTTGGACTATCTTGCATGAATCAAGCATCGGTTTTTGAGTGGCAAAAGAGATTCAAAGAAGGCAGGGATTCTGTGAGGGATTATGAGAGGTCTGGGAGGAGTAATGAAGTCAATGCACCAGAATTGATTGGCCAGAGGGTTAGGGTAAGGCTTAGTGTTATTATGTTGAGGTTTTAAGGGAGTTCAGGGACAGATTCCGTCCGAAGAGGCCAGCACTCTTCAAATCGGGTTAGTGGCATTTCCACCAGGACAATACACCAGTCCACAACTCCATCCCTTTCACAAACTATTTGACCAAGATGGGTATCAAGACAGTTCGTCACCCTCCCTATAGTCCAGACCTTGCTCCCTGTGACTTTTGGTTATTCCTTAAGCTCAGTGGCTGTCGTTATGAGACAATTGAGGAGATGAAAGAGGCTGTGACGAAGGTCATTGACACGCTCACACAAGAGGACTTCCATGGGGCCTTCGAGAAGTTATTGGAACGGTCGAACAAGCGCATTGCAGCCGGAGGAGATTACTTCGAAGGGGACTAGAGTTTCATGTGTGTTCTATCAATAAAAGTGCCCATACGAAAAAAGTTTGGAAACTCGTATATATATATATATATAATCTTATTTTCTATTATGATATTGATTTTATTCTGAAATGATCAATATTTAAAAAATCAAAACCTATACTGCTACTACTACTGATAATAATAACAATAAAAATAATAATACTAACAAGAATAATAATGACCAATTATATCAAAGCTAAAATTGATAATACGCAACAGGCACATAGGTTATAGGTTATGTGTAGACGGAGATATAATACTTAATCGCATAATAAGCGAATGAAGGAACATAACGAAAAAAGGAATACACAACGAGACACAACTGAGCGGGAAAAGTGAAATAATTGAAATTAACAAAATATTAAAATTTAATCCAACTAACAAATACAATATACAGAAACCAGAGAATGAAACTCATAAAATTCTCTGGGATTTTGAGATGCAAACAGATAACCTAATCCTAGTGAGAAGATCAGACCTAGTGTTAATTAACAAGAAAAAAAAAGACCTTGTTATCTGATCTTTTCGCTTTCTTTTATTTTCTCACAGTATGTCAGCCAAAACAGCAAAATCTGTCTGCCTGACCTACAGAGTCAAAATAAAAGAAAGCGAAAAGATCAATAAATACTTCACACTCATCAGAGGATAAAAAGAAAAAAAATGCTGTGGAACATGAAAGGGGCGGTGATACCAATTGTAATTGGTGCACTTGGAACAGTCCCCAAAGGAAAAAGAAAAAGACTGGAGGAATTGGAAATTAGAGGAAGAATAGATACCATCCAGACCTCAGTATTATTAAGATCGGTTGGAATATACAGAAGAATCTTAAAGACCTGAGAAGAGTTGTTGTCACTCAAACATCAGGGAAATAATAAAATACAGCAAATTGGCACAGATGGAGTACAAGACTAGACACGACTGGGTGGGCAAGATGATCCACTGGGCAATGTGCAAGAAATTTAAATCTGACCATACCAACAATGGTACATGCACAAACCAGTACCTGTCCTAGAAAACGACACACACAAACTCCTATGGGACTTTGACATACAAACGGATCACCTAATCTCGGCCAGAAGACCAGACCTTATAATAATCAACAACAACAACAACAACAAAAAAAAAAAGAAAATCTCGAAATTGTCGACTTTCCTGTCCCGGCTGACCAAAGAATGTGAAAAGAGAGATGAGTACCTTGACCTTGCTAGAGAATTGAAAAAAACTATGGAACATGAAGGTAACAATTATACCAATTGTACTTGGAGCTTTTGGCACAGTAACTAAAGGATTATTAAAGAGCCTGGAGGATTTGGAAGTTGAAGGCCGAGTGGAGACCATCCTAACCACTGCATTATTGAAAATGGCTAGAATACTGAGAAGTGTCCTGGAGACTTGAAGAGACTTGCTGTCACTCAATCTCCAGGGAAAGACCATCAGCTAACGATGATGTGAAAACTCTAATGAGTATGATAACAATAATACAACTAGATGAGCCAAGTGATCCACTGGGAATTGAGTAAGAAATTTAAGTTTGACCAAATGGTATATGCACAACGAAACATCTGTCCTGGAGAATAACACACTCAAACTCCTCTTTGGCCAGTCGGCTGGGGCTATAGAATACATCGACTGCACCTCTGCTGAGGGGTAAGACTCTGCCCAACGAGTGTCCTGGAAATGACATCAAATCTGATGATGAGGTTCCAGTGATGATGGAGCTTTGGGGAATGCAGTGCACCTTTTCATCGGCATTACTCCCAGGTCCACTCAGTCCTGGAATGGTAGCACCTGGTAGGGCCCTATCTATGGGTTAAATAGAACTAAACTGCGTACTTATGCTGATTAGAATTGTTTTAATCAGAACTATTTCACTAAACTGAATAGCTTGTAATAGAAATGTTTTTGACATTTAAACTGCGTACTTATGCTAAAATGAATTGTTTAAAATGGAACTGTTTTTGACATTGAAACTGTACTTACGCTAAAATGAATTGTTTAATATAGAACTGTTTTGACATTTAACTTTGTATAAAGAAAATCTATATTCATACTAAACTGAATTGTTTGAATTAGAACTGTTTCACTAAACTGAATAGCTTGAAATAGAAATGTTTTTGACAGTTAAACTTTGTACTCAAGCTAAACTGAATTGTTTGAAATAGAACTGATTATTTGTTTCAAAATGGATTCAGCATTAAATAACCTACAAAGGTTGATATGCCATAAAACCCAACCAAATTCCTCTGCGATTTTGACATACAATCGGATCACCTAATCTCAGCCAGATGATCAGACTTTATAATAATCAACAACAACAACAACAACAACAAAAAAGAAAACTTGCCGAATTATAGACTTTGCTGTCCTGGCTTATTACAGAGTAAAATTGAAAGAAAGTGACAAGAAGGATAAATACCTCAACATTGGCTGGGAATTAAAAAAAAACTTTGGAACATGAAAAGGATCAATTGTAATTGGTGCTTTTGGTATAGTCATCGAAGGATTATTATAGGAACTGGAGGACTTGGACATAAGAGGACGACTAGAGACCATCCAAACTACTACATTATTGAGAACGGCCAGAATACTGAGAAGAGTCTTGTAGACATGAGGAGACTTGCTATCACTCAATCTCCAGTGAAAGACCATCAGCTAACGATGATGTGAAAAACTCTCAAGGAGTAAATAATAATAATGATTAAGAAAACAGAGATAAGTAGTTAGACCTTGCTAAAGAACGGATAAAAACTATAGAACATGAAAGTGACGGTGATACAGATTATGTGGAGACAGACAAAACGATCAATCACATTGTAAGCAAATGTCGTAAATTAGCGCAAAGAGAGTACAATACTAGACACGACTGGGTGGGTAAAGTGATCCTCTGGGAATTGCGCAAAAAGTTAATATTTGACTCTACAAAAAATGGTATATGCACAACGCAGAATCCTCCTAGAAAATGAGATGCACAAATTTCTCTGGGATTTGAGATACAAACGGATCCCCTAATCTCAACCAGACGACCATACCTAGAGATAATCAGCAAAAAACAGAGAACCTACTGAATAGTGGAATTTTCCGTTTCGGCTGACCATAAAGTAAAACGGAAAGGAAAAGATAGAGATCGGTACTTGGACCGTGCTAGAGAATTGAAAACTATGGAACATGAAAGTGACGGTGATACTAATTGTAATTGGCGCACTCGGTACAGTCACCAAAGGATTGATACAGGAACTGGAGGACTTGGAAATAAGAGGACGAGTAGAAATTGTCCAATCAACAACATTGTTAAGATAGGCCATAATAATAAGAATTTTAGACTGTCAATCAGAATCCAGTAAAAACTATCAGCCAACGCTAGTGAGAAAAACTCTCAAAAGAGAATAATAATAATAATAATAAAAATAATAATAATAATAATAATAATAATAATAATAATAATAAAAGAACTTTGACCATACTACCAAATGGTATATGCACAAACCAGAATTTGTCCAGGAAAATTAGACATTTGAAATTCTCTGAGATTTTCAAATACAAACGGATCACTTAATCCGGGTCAGTAGATAAGACCTAGTGATAATTAACAAAAAAAAAAAAAAAAAAGAACTGAAAAAAGAGAACTTGCTATATAGAGGATTTTCCCGTCCCAGCAGACCTCAGAGCGAAAATCAAAGAAAACGAAAAGAGAGACAAGAACTAGGACAACGCCAGAGAACTAAAAATCCTGTTGAAGATGAGAGTGACGACGATGCTAGTTGTAATTAGCACACTTGGAATGATCTCCAGAGGCATGGAAAGTGGGTGGGTGGAAGAATTGGAAATCGGAGGACGAAACGAGACTATCGAAACTACAGCATTGTTAATGATCGGCCAGAATGCCGAGGAGAGACCTGAAGACTTGCTGTCACTCTAACTCAAGTGAAAGACCATCAGCTAACACTGATATGAAAAACTCGCAAGGAGTAGAATATGAATTATTCGAAGGCTCTCTTTTCAATAATTACGACAGCGAGAAGTAGGGGAGGGCGCTACTCAATTTAGCCTTGATCTGTACCTTGTAATGTGGTGTCAAGTAAAGATGCATTAACTACCATTTTTTTAATCTTTAGGTATGACTCGACCTGGGATTGAACCTCATTCTCCCGGACCACTGGTGAACACGCTGACTGTTATACCAATGGACCGGTGTGAAATAATAACAGCAATAAAAATAATAATAAGTAAAGTAGGTGACCGTAGTCGAGGGCTACGCGAAAGCTCCCTTTTCAATAGCTACTACACCGAAGTGTAGGGGAGGGCGCTACTCCTTTCCCAGGATTGCTCCACTTTATCGTTGAAAAGAACCTTATTTTGCTAAGTGTTAAGCAAGGAGGTATCATCTATAACTTTTTGAGTGATTGAACCCCGGTCTCCCGGGCCATTTGCGAACACTCAAAATTTCAGCGTTTCCAATTATATAGTCATGAAAACCTCATAGACAATTGTTATATTCCCCAATATTTTTCCTAAAATTCAAAAAATTCTAAATTCTTATGTGATGAAGTTCTTACGGGATGAAATGCCATAATAAATATTTAAAAAAACGACACGAAATTGGTTTTCGTGAGAATGTCCTTGGAGTAGGAGTTAATGCGACATCATAGCAATCGAGTTCGGACTGCAGTCGGACTCCTTTAAACTAGTACTCTTGGGAAAGGTATGGAGCTCCTCATTCCCTTAGTTAGGAGTACTAGTACTGTTCTCTTACAAGGATAGATTTGGGATTAAATAACCCTCAACGGTTGATATGGCTTTAAAGCAACCAAACCTCAACTGGTTTTCATGTCTTATTTTTCTTTCATTATCTCGGACATTTCATCATCATTATATATATATATATATATATATATATATATATATATATGTGTGTGTGTGTGTGTGTGTGTTTGTTTGTGTGTGTGTGTGTGAGA
>CAUZXS010005880.1:87500-97500 GCA_963585895.1 Sepioteuthis lessoniana
GCCAATTTCTTGGATGTGACTTTAAATCTATCAAATAATTCCTATAAACCTTTCATAAAACCCAATCAGAACCCATCGTACATTAATGTTAATTCAAATCACCCTAAAAACATAATCAAGCAAATCCCAAAAGCAGTAAATTTAAGAATAGGTAAGCTATCTGCAAATGAAAAGATTTTCAAAGAGAGTAGTAAAAAATATATAGATGCCCTTAAAAATAGTGGTTTTAAGGAGGATTTTAGGTATTTAAAAGAAAATATAACAAATGAATTTACTAAAGAAAATAATAATTACGATCAAAAAAATAAAAATAGAAAAAGGAAAATTATATGGTTTAACCCCCCTTTTTGTAAACTAGCCAATATAGATGTAGGTAAATATTTTTTGAGACTGATAGATAAACATTTTAAACAAGATAATATATTACATAAAATATTTAATAGGAAAACCTTGAAAATAAGTTATTCTTGCACTAAAAATATTTCTCAAATAATATATAGTCATAATAATGAATTAATTAATAAA
The DNA here is from genome assembly GCA_963585895.1 of Sepioteuthis lessoniana. Taxonomy (NCBI): domain Eukaryota; kingdom Metazoa; phylum Mollusca; class Cephalopoda; order Myopsida; family Loliginidae; genus Sepioteuthis; species Sepioteuthis lessoniana. The sequence goes on from CAUZXS010005880.1 coordinate 88,026, forward strand.
TTTCATAACCGAGTAAATAATAATAATATTAATAGTAAAAAAATAGAATGTAATTGTAAATCTCGAAGTGATTGTCCAATGGATGGTTTGTGTAATTTAGATAACGTAGTATATCAAGCTATTATTTATCCAAAAGAGGACATAAGTGATAAGAAATATTATATTGGCGTTTCATCTACTAATTTTAAGATTAGGTACGGAAATCATAAATATTCCTTTTCCCATGAGCATCAAAAAAATCAAACTGCTCTATCAAAACATTATTGGGGATTAAAAAATAAAGGGTTAACCCCTGACATTCAATGGTCCATATTGAAAAGATCTAGTACCCCAAAATCTTTCGATAGTAGGTGCAATCTATGTCTTGAAGAAAAGATCCACATTTTGCTTTTTCCTAAGCCAAAAATATTACTAAATAAGAGAAATGAACTAATAGCCAGGTGTAGACATAGGGCCAAATTTAAACTATAAATAATTAAACAAGTAAATTTTTTTTAAAAAGCATTAAATTATTTAAGAATTAGAGTTAATTTTGAGAATAAATAAAATAAATTGTTAGATAGAAAATTGTGAAAAAGCATATAATACATATGTACTACGCATAAAAAATGTAACTGATTAATGCCTTCTAAATATTTTTGAAATTTTAAAATATTTAAGTAAATTAAATATTTGTTTTTGTTTTAATATATCTATTACTGCATCTTTACGTGAGATTATTAATTAAAATTTAAATCTAATTAAAAATATCTATAATTTAAGTCTAAATGTAAAATTAATTTTAAAAAAATTGTTTTAAAATAATTTTACTACATTGCCAGCCGAAAATTTAAATTTAAAACGGAAGTGGGCTTAATGAAGAGATAACTCTTCACCCCTCTTCTATCCCCTCTCACTCTTCTATCCCCACCCACTCTTATGTGTCTACTCTAGTTTTTTTATCTAAAAGATCTGATGAAGTCCTGTTAATTTTTTTTTCGTGTTTTTGAAAATTTCAAAAATGCGTAACAGGATGGAAATAAATTTATAATCCTTTGTGATTGGTTTCGTTGTTTTTTCTATTTCTTCAGCCTACACGCGTGACCACATTTGAGACACCATGACCAGAAGTAAGTTCTATATTTATGGTCCAAATACACAAATGTGTTGCAAACGCTTTTGTTTCGCGCTGTTTCAGACAAGTGGTCACTTACCATTAGAATCTGAGTTTGTTTCTTCTATGGTTAGTTTATCTGCGCCTCAAGCTTGTTGCATTTTCGTGTAAGCATGTTCGTTCGTTTGCTCTAAATACTGTGTAAATATTGTGCTTCAAAACATGATGCAAACTATATAAGTTCTCATTTTTAGTCGATACGAACCAGAAAAAAAAGGGGGTTGAACGAAAGTGAAATTAAGGATTAGTTTAACTGCAACAAATTCTATAAAGTCACCGCGCATTATACTCGTGAGGTTTCTTTTTCAGAATTTCGTAACTCAGTTACGTATGTGTATTATAAACGACTGTGTATACTATTATCCTTTTACTCATTAGAGTTTTTCACATCAGTTTTAGCTGATGGTCCTTTATTGGAGTTTGATTGTCAGCAAGTCTTCTCAAGTCTCTAGGACTCTTCTCAGTATTTTGACCGTTCTCAATAATGCTGTGGTTAGGATTGTCTCCACTCGTTCTCCAACTTCCAAGACCTTCAGTCCCTTTTATGATCCTTTAGTTACTCTACCGAAAGCACCAATCACAGTTAGTATAATTGTCATCTTCATGTTCCATAGTTTTTTCAATTCTCTAAAAAGGTCGAGGTACTTATCCTTCTTTTCATATTCTTTCAGTTTTATTCTGTGGTCAGTCGGGACAGCAAAGTCGACAATTTTGCAAATTCTCTTTTTTTTTTTGTTGATTATCATAAGGTTTGGTTTTCTAGCCGAGATTAGGTGATCTTATTATTATTATTATTATTATTTACTCGTTAGTGTTTTTCACATCAGCGTTGGTTTGAGTGACAGCAAGTCTCTTCAAGTCTCCAGAACTCATCTCAGTATTCTGGCCGTTCTCAATAATGTAATAGTTTGGACGATCTCCACTCGTCCGCCAACTTCCAAGTCCTTCAGTCCCTTTAGTAATTTAGTATTATTATGATTATTACTCATTAGAGTTTTTCACATCATCGTAGGCTGATTGTTTTCATCGGAGATTCAGTGACAGCAAGTCTCCTCTCGTCTCCAGGACTCTTCTCAGTATTCTGGCCGTTTTCAGTAATGCTGTTCTTTGGATGGTCTCCACTCGGCTGCCAACTCCCAAATCTTTCAGCCCCTTTAATAATCCTTTATTTACCGTGCCAAAAGTACCAATCACAATTGGTATAATTGTCACCTTCATGTTCCATAGTTTTTTCAATTCTCTAGCAAGGTCGATGTACTTATCTCTCTTTTCACATTCAAAAGCAAAGTCGACAATTTTGCAGATTTTCTTTTTTTGTTTATTATTATTATTATTATTATTATTATTATTATTATTATTATTCTTTGTGAGTTTTTAACACCAGCGTTAGCTGATGGTCTTTCACTGGAGTCTGAGTGACAGCAAGTCTCCTCAAGTCTCCAGCACTCTTCTCAGTATTCTGGTCGAACACAGCTGTAGTTTGTATGATATCTGCTCGTCCTAGTATTATTATATTATTTGTCAGTTTTTCACACCAACATTAGGTGGTGGTCTTTTACAGGAAGTGACAGGTCTCCAAGACTTTTCTGAGAATTCTAGCCGATCTCGATTCTTCCTATGATTTCCAATTCCACCAGCCTTTCTTCCAAATTCATCAACTACAATTCGTCTCACTGTCAACTTCATTTTCTACAGGTTTCCTTGTTCTCTAGTAAGGTCCAAGTATTTGTCTCTCTTTTCATTTTCTTTGATTTTTTCTCTGTGGTCCGTTGGAACAGCAAAATACATTAGACATCAAGTTCTACTTTTTTGTTTGTTTGTTTGTTTATCACCCCTAAGTCTGGTCTCCTGGCTGTTATTAGTTGATCCGTTTGTATCTCAAAATCCCAGAAAATTTTCTGTGTCTCGTTCTCCAGGACAGATTATTTTCATTATTATTATTTCCTTGAGAGTTTTTCACATCAGCTTTACCTGATAGTCTTTCACTTGAGTTTGAGTGACAGCAAGTCATAGCTGCTCTCAACAATGCTGTAGTTTGGATGGTTTCCACCCGTCCTCTTATTTCCAAGTCCTCCAATCCCTTTAATAATCCTTTGGTGACTGTACCAAAAGCACCAATTACGATTGGTATAATTGTCCCTTTCATGTTCCACAGTTTCTTCAATTCTCTAGCAAGGTCGAGGTATTTATTCTTCTTTTCACTTTCTTTCAATTTTACTCTGTTGTCAGCCGGGACAGCAATGTCCACAATTTTGCAAGTTTTCTTTTTTCTTTTCTTTTTTTTTTTTTTTGGTTGATTATTATAAAGTCTGATCGTCTGGCTGGGATTTGGTGATCTGTTTGTATGTCAAAATCTCAGAAGAGTTTGTGTGTGTCATTCCCCAGGACAGATTCTGGGTTGTGCATATCCCATTTTTTCGTACAGTCAAATATAAATTTCTTGCACAGTTCCCAGTGAATCATTTTGCCTGCTATTTCGCTAGTGATTCTACGCAACCAATGTTACGTGGACACATATTTTTAACATCATTCACTTAATGTATGATTCAGAATATAAGAAGAATTCTAGCATCCAACTACATTTATTTCTGTATACAATTCATTAAAAAAAAAAAAAGGTTTGCGCAGATGATGATTTACAACAGGCTATTCTACAAAAGCCAAAACGACGTTTTCTCTTTATTATATTTTTCAAAACAAATGTCTTTGACCTAACTTAATTGACAATATCAGTTGCAACTAGTGTCTTTGATGTTAACGGTTTAATGTTTGGGTCAACGAAACAGATAACAAATACACATATACACACGCCCAAGCACATTAAAGCATGAGCAGAACTTATATGGAACTCGAATCTTGTGGGCCCGATATCATACTCTTAAAATTCTTAGATATGTATAAGCGGAAAAAATATTCAGTCAAAATTTAAGAGTTAAGTTTAAAAAAACAAGAAGTAAAACTCTATTATTCGGATTATTAAGATTATTTCCCCTTATTTCAGGCAGAAATCGATTTCTCGGGTCATCTTATTTGAAGGATTTCATTTTTTTCTTCTTTTTTGTTTTTGAAGTCGAGTTTCATTCGCCCGAAATTACTTGCTACGTTATTCTATTTTCATAGTTTAATAGTGTTCTTTGAGTGTCAACAAAACTGATCTTAATCAACATTTGAAGGCATGAAAATAAAACAAAATTATAAAAGCTTGTGAATTGAAATAATTCTTCATGATGATTTGAGTCGGGACGTTGAGTCCAAAGAATGTCAATGATAAATGAATTGTTCCGAGAAAATTTTTGCTTCGAAATAAATAGCCTTGAGAGAATGGATCTTCAGGTTGAGCCTGAAAAGTCTTATCTCCAGGATCACCCCACACTCACACGTGCACACGCGAACACACACACACACACACACACACACACACACACACACACACACACACACACACACACACACATATATATATATATTTATATACATATATACATATATATATATATATATATATATATATTATAACAGTCTTGGTTGTCACTAAATCACTTTGTGGGTTTATGTTGAGCCAAATGCAATTTAATATGGTGAGTGTTCAATATCTAGGATAGAGCTATTATGTAATGATAATGATAATAATAATAATTATAATAATGATAATATATATATATATATATATATATATATATATATATATATATATATATATATATATATATATATATAGTAAAAGTAGTGTATATTCCCGCAAACAAAAGAATACTTATAAGTGGTGCATTGCTTAAGGAATTAGGAAATTGTTCGATATAGCAAAAACTGTTGATGGCTTTCGATTGAAATATTCTAAACTAACTTTGACATTTGTTTGTTACGATGATGTCTAGTATATGATGTCTAATGTACAAGCGAGACGTTTGGACAGTATTGTAATTAAGAAAAAGAAATGAGACGTGCGTACTGTTTCCAGATGAATATATTTGAAAATCTGTCTCTTTTCCACACTGATGCCTTTGTTCAAAATAACAATACATTCATAGATATCTATCAACTCGACTTTCATCAATGTATCATGTTTATTCTTATATGAAATGGCGTTAATGTTTTTACCATCAATACTAATGTTTATCCAAACTTATCAGCTTTTACAAAAACATATAGAACGTGCTAACCAAAAATTAAAAAGAAATCTAGATATTTAAGTAGAATCAGGGCCCCGGATTTTTACTCGGGGTCCTAGACGACATTAAATTTGAGGATCTTCTCTAAAAAAAAAAACTTGGTAAAAATTTAAAAAAAGACATCATTATTAATGAATAATTAATAAGATATTAATGATTAATAATTAAAACTAATGACAAAATAGGAATATTTTTTTTTAAATACGAGGCCCCGAGAATGTGTAATCCTAAGCTAGAACTTACTTTGCTTTATAGGTAAGTCCAGCACTGGGCAGAAGTGAATGGAACGTAGTACAGACATATGTTGGGACTCTTTGTGAGCAGTGTACTTCGTGAGACCTCTCTATAGCTACACATGAGAACTACTCAACCATAAGATGGTAGAAATTAGACGTCAGATGAAACGGTTAGGACTAATTAGTTGATATAGTTTTTTTTTTTACAATAAGAGAAAAAAGAAAAAAATGGAAATAAGGAATAAAAGAAAAATGAAAATATGAAAATAGAAAAATGAAATCAGTAATGAAATATGAAAATAAAATAAGATAAAATGACCCATAATTCCACTTTCGCCCGAGTTGAACTTTCGGCGCCAAATTGGAGGAATCGTTCTCTTTCAGTACCTGCAAGCCAATGGGACAGACGTGTATTTGTAAAGATCTCGAAACAAGCGCTTTTTTTTCCGTCTCCAAACAAAATGTCTCGTACATCGTGAGAATAAAGATTTGTGGCAGTCTTCCTATCTTTCGTTTATCAAATGACTTAGTTTCAGGAAATCGCCGAAGAACCAACAAATCCAATAATAGAATGCACAACTCGATACCATACCATTATGTGAACTCAAGTGATTTCCATACTAAAAAAGAAAAAAAAAGAGTTAATTTTGGTGCGAAAAAAAAGCTGTAAATTCTTTTATTTATATTTTACACGTATGAACCCATCAGTGCATTTGTACTATTTTTTAAATTTCCCGAGATATTCGCAGACGGTAAAATTGGCCGCGAAAAATTTGAATGATCAAAACCCAAGATAATTTCAGAAATCTTTTTCCTCCAAGAGTGTTTAAAAATACATTTTTAATTCAATTTTGAGCCTTCCTGAATTCAACAAATAAGAGAAGAAATAAATATTTAAATAAATGATTTATTAGATATCTACACAACTTTTCGGCTAATTTCTTCTGAGTGAAAATTTAACATTCTTTTCTTTCAGGAATGCATTTTATTTATACATCACTTAACTATCATTAAACTGAGCGGATAAGTTAATTTTTACATTCATTTATTAATATCGATATTACAGCCGAAGTTTGCTGATAAAAATACCAGCTGCAGCTGCATATACTTTCAAAGCATATATACATTTTCGTGACATACTCATGAATAGAACTTTTGTACATAGAAAATATATCCCTTTAAATTAGATCAACAGAAACTGCTATATTTCAAGCAGTATTCTTCACAATCTCTTTTAAAAAGTATCTACGCTCTGAAAAATATCATCTTAGGTTACAAGGAAAGATTTCTCTTTTGCTGTAAACTTTTCCCTCAATTTAAATTTGTAGATCGGAGTTTCATTCAGTAATTTCCACTATCTATCCGATCGATATATATATATATATATATATATATATATATATGGATAAATAGTAGATTGGAAAAGCCGACAAGATAGGAAAAAATAAGTGGAAATTGGATAAACCGATTTGAATTCGTTTTCTGTTTTTGGTTTATCTACGTTTTCATTGATTCATTCATATATACTTTTATATGAGGGTTCATTCAATAGATAACTGGAATTTTTTGGTCAAAAGCAAAATAATAGTTTTTTGCCTAATTTCCCCCCTTAAATGTAAACTCTGCATTGTTTGGAATTGATTTATAGCAAAAATTATTTGCTTTAAGGTTATTCAAAATGGCGGCAAATAAAATAGATTGCTCCTGGTTTGAACAGAGATCTCACATCAACTTTTTTGTAGCTGAGAAATTTTGGTAAATGAAAAGGTTTACAGAGGAGCTAAACATTGTTTGGTTTAGTTTTATGGCACATCAACCTTTGTAGGTTATCTAATACCAGATCCATTTTTATACATATAAAACAGTTCTATTCCAAACAATTCAGTTTAGCATAAGTACACAGTTTTAATATCAAAACAGTTCTATTATAAACAGTTCAGTTTAGCATAAGCACACGGTTTAGATTTAGTTAACACATAGGTAGGAACTTATCAGGTGCTACCAAACCGGCTCAGAGTAGACCTGGAAGCGATGGCAATAAAGAGGTACTCTGCATTCTCCAAAGCTCCAGCATTACTGGAACTTTACCATCAGTTTAGTTTCATAAACAGGACATTCGTTAGGGGAGTCTTAACCCTGTCCAGAGATGCAGTCGGTATATTCTACAGTCCCAGCCGGTTGGGCCAGCAAAACCTGGGCTGGCCGCAACGATTCTGAGCCAAAAAGAGAGTCTATTGAGTGGAAAAATTGACTATCCGGTAAAAAAACATTCGTACCCCGCGGTCAATTAAAGAAGGGTATACCGGCAATTTTCTACGATATGAAAGGAAATATCACTATTGATTTCCTAAAAAAAAGATACAAGAGTAAACAATGCTCCTTGAGGCCAACTCTTTAGGGAAAATTCATTGCGTTTACTTCATAAACCATACATATATATATATATATATATATATATATATATATATTAAGTCAAGTTTTATTAAAGAAGATAGAAGACTTTATTATTTTTAATTGTAATTTTCAAGTCTTCTTGTTATTTTTCTTGTGTCAGGATCTAGGTGATCAAGGAATTGCCCCATATCTTCTGCCCAAGTGCTTTCGACCATACTTTTGGCCGTCATCAGGTGTAGCGTAGTTTGAATTGACAATTTGAGTTTTTATTGCTTTAATTATTTGTAGCGTTTTGTCTTGAAGGCATCAACTCAAAGTACACTACTGCTAATGATGATCAAAAGTATGATCGAAAGTGCTTGGGCAGAAGATATGGGGCAAGTCCTTTTACACCTAGATCCCGACACAAGAAAAATTACGTGAAAATTTGAAAAATTACAATTAAAAATAATGAACAGTGTTCTATCGTCTTTAATAGAACTTGCCTTAATAACCATTGCTGCCTAAATATACACTCTTCAATATATATATATATATATATATATATATATATATATAGATAGATAGATAGATAAGGTTCATAAAATAAATGTATTAAATGAATATATATATATGAATAAAGTAAAGTTGGTGACTGTAGGCTCCCTTTTCAATAGCTACTACACTGAGGTGTAGGGAAGGGCGCTACTCCTTCCACCGGATTGCTCCATTTTACCCTTGATACGTACCTTATAATGCTGAGTGTTATGCAAAGAGGCATCAAGTATCATTTTTTAAGTCTTTGATGTAACCTGGGACTGAACCCTGGTATCCTGGGCTATTAGCGAACACTCTACCCACTATATATGCTACTATGTGTGTGTGTAGTGTGTGTGTGTGTGTGTGTACAGGATCTGATGTAATGTAATGGTTAGCAAGCTATATTAGCAGACCATTGTTAGTCAGTTCCATTCTCTGTGGGGCATCATTTTTCCGGCCCTGTGCCACATCTTAGCTAAGCTTTCTAAAAATGAACAGACATAACTGCTACTTGTTTTAAGTGGTATAAAATATATCATAGCTTCAAAGAGTCCTACCTCCACACCACCTCAGGCGTCCCCTTACACCTTAAAAGTGAGTTCGTTTCTTACAGGGTGCCTAATACTTGTAAGCTTCGTTCAGTAAATAATTATGGGCGTGTGGGAATCTCTTTCCAATTCGTTTGAGCATTCAAGCGAAGGTAAAAGGCAATATTTCGAATGCTAATTATCAAGCGTCTTGACCCACCTGATAGGGACATTGGCGCAAGACGATCTTCTTCGGGTAGTTTCGCCACCCCTGTTATTGGGATGGCTAGGTTTGGTAAATAGGAAGATCAGAAATCTGAACCAATGTTCTTTTAGTTCGGCGACAGATTCTTTGACTTGGAATGCTAACAACAGAGAGGTGGGTGGGGTAAAGAAAGAAAGAAAGAAAGAAAGAAAGAAAGCAAGAAAGAAAGAAACTTATTTAAAACATCGGCCTTGTGTAATGTATTTATTGTG
>CAUZXS010005880.1:102500-106488 GCA_963585895.1 Sepioteuthis lessoniana
GATTCTATTTAACCCCTAGCTCGAGGGATAAGAGGGTTCATACCTTTCCAAAGTGAACATAATAGTACGACTAGAGTTCGAACTCATTTACTTTGTGGTTGCAGTCCAGCACGTTAGCGACCTTACCACGAAGACCCCTCTTTAATACAGGAAGTATGTCCGAAAAGTAACGAGACCTGTGTCATAAACACTTTATTTCAATTCCAAACAACGAACTACATGGTCTCCCCTTCAAAATAAACTCTCTTATGCATTTTCCCATCCTTCTCTACTATGCTTCTATGTGCTGTTGGAAGGATTCCTCTGGGATACTTCTCAGTGCCCTTAATGGCTCCCATGACTTTAAAACGGATCCCCATGATGATCTCCTTGAGCTTAGAGACAAGAGAAAGTCACACGGAGCAAAGACCAGGTGGATAGGGAGATTGTTCTTGTACAGTAATGAACAGTTGCTCTATCATAGTGAAGCAACCATGATTTGTCCTTCCACAATGCATATTTCGTCTCCCACATTGAACAAAGCATCCGCCGCAGAATATCGTTGTAGATTAACGTATTAATCGTTTGGCCCAGTGAAAAGAGTTTGTTGTGGACGATGCCCTTCATATCAAAGAATGCGATCAATATGTCTTTGACTTTTGACTTTGACTGTCTTGCTTTCTTCCACTGATTTCTCTGGTGTTTGGTTTCTGGTTCGTTGTAAAAAAAATCCATGTTTTATCACCAGTGATGACTCCACAAAGCAATTCTGGTTCAATTTGAACGTTCTCGATAATATCCAGACACACATGCGCTCTTTCTGATCATCATTCAGCAACAAATTAGCGCAGACTTTCCGCATACCTAAATCATTGGTGATAATCTTCCAAACACTGTCTTTTTTATATTTAGCTGATTTGTGATCATTCGGATAATAAACCGACAATCGCTACGCATAATCTGCCTTACCTGTTTGACATTGACCTGCTTGCTGAAGGCCTCCCGCTCCTGAAGTCAGCTTTCATTTCTTCATATCTCTTTTTGCACTACTCAAAAAGAAAAAAACCCAGGTGTATGTGTAACATAATGTTATCTTTATACACTTGCTGAAGTATTTCAAGGGCTTGTGACGGAGTTTTTCATGACTAGACAAAATATTTGGGGTTTATTCGTTACTGCATAGAAAACAGGAACGTATCCTAACCCCTCTGTTGCCATTACTCCCAAGTTTACTTAAATGTACAGTGCTTGTTAGGGTCTCATCTATAGGTCAAATAGATCGGTTTGAGATAATCAAGAATTAATCTTGAATAAATGATTATGGATTTGCGTCTTTGTACCGAATATAATTAAGGGCCCTAATTGTTAAACTGACTCAACAATAGTTGGCATGACGTAAAAACAACATACTGATGGTGAGACACCATTTCGAGAGATTTGAGATGTGTGGAGTCATCCTTTCATACCATTATTTCGGGGACGATTTTGACCCAGAGTGGTAGTACCTGTTTGAGTCTCGTCTTTAAAGAGAGAAGTCCACGTGACGTAGTAATTAATGTACTGGAATGCAACTTCGGAGAAAGTGAGTTCGAATTCAAGCTGCTCTATTATGTTCACTTTCTGACTAATACCTCAGGGAAACCCTTTATTCTTCCAAATATTGGTTAGATAGTACCATAACTGCATTTTCTTTTACAAAGACGGCTTTGGCATTAAATAATCCTCAAATATTCAAACGTCATTAAACAAAGAAACCAGACCAAACCCATCTCCGGGTTATATAGGTCCGCTTGAGATAATAAAGTATTTATCATTCAGGGTTTTCGGACATAGCGTAGCGGTTTTAGGCATTTGTTCCCTAAGCTTCTAAAGAGACAATCATCTGGAGGTTGCAAGTTCAATCCTGAGTGCAGGCGAGTAACAATACAGGAATATTTAACACTTATGCCCGGTTATGGTTAACGGAATCTGTTGTACTCCCTACATAATGGACTCGCCCTCCTCCATTAATACACGTCAACGGAGCGTCAGAGGAATTAACCAAACCCACGTGACAATCACGTGTGATACCACTTGCGTAGTGGATGGATGGTCGCTACCCCACTGGACTCTCAGCTTCTTATTAACTAACTACTGTTTAACTAGGTTCACTTGTATCTTGTTTCTGTTACTTGAATATATATGTTTTTCTATCAAACTTTTTGTGTTACCCATGTCTTTCTTTTGCCAGCATCACAACAGAATCAGAACAGGCGATCCCCGTGGGTTAAATAAAGGACGTGGTCCGAAGTTCGCAGTAGGATCACGGGTTCGACAAACACCTGAAGAAGGCCGGAGGACATATCGGCCGAAACATTGTGAATATAACAATAGAAGACCCTGAATGATAAGAATCATCAAGCTTTTTCTCAGAAATTTAGACAACTAATAAAGTGTTTACTTTTTTAAAGGATTGTAAGCATATAAGAGACTTAAACTATTAAATTGACTTAAAATAACTCACAAATCTTTGACAAGCCGTAAAACACGCTAATGCACAAGCACAAACACCAGTAAATGCACACATGAGTACACTAGCACAACGACACATTCACAAAGTCTCATGTATATACATATTCACACACACAGACATACACAGATATACTCAAGCACAGGAAGGTACACATACACACGCACATGCTCTCTTGACATGCACAGATACCCCCCACACACACAGACGCGCACGCGGGCGCATATGCACTTGCAAACTCACACACATGCATCCATGCGTACATATAAACACAGCAACACAAGCATATGAACATTCAAATGTGAATACGATAGCGTCGGACATTGGCCTAGCCGTTAGATTGTTCGCCAATGGCCCGGGAAACCGGGGTTCAATCCCAGGTCGAATCATACCAAAGACTCAAAAAATGGTACTTGATGCCTCCTTGCTTAACACTCAGCATTATAAGGTACGGATCAAGGGTACAGTGGAACAATCCAGGGAAAGGAGTAGCACCTTCCCCTATACCTTGGTGTAGTAGCTATCGAAAAGGGAACCTTCGGGTCACCATCGACTATGGTCGCCAACTTTACAACTATACACGCACTGATATATGCACAACACGTGCACGATTGCAAACCATATACATACACACACATATACGGACGCATACATAAAATATTGTGAGTGAATTGACTCCTTTATCTCTGTAGAGTGTACTATTTCAAAACTAAAAACTCAACGTCCACGTATGCTCATCTTTCTAAGCATAGATGAATGATAATATAAACGGAAGTTGTAATAATTTACTTTCTTTACTTCACAACTGATTTCAGATAAGATCTAAATCTGATCCTATCAGCGTCTAGATTTCAGATGATCAAACCTGCTATCCGGTATTCAATGGTATTTACCCTCCGATTGCCACCAAGCGAGAATGAAAAATGCCACAAGCTTCTTTTACTATGGAACATTACGCGTACGATAAAGTGTGGACAAAAAAATTACCTTGCTTCATTGGTATTCAGTTTATCTAACCTGACAGACACACCCTTTTACGAGGATCTTTCAAAAAGTTCTAAGCCTTTCCCAGAAAGGAGAGCAAAGCTGAACATTTTTGTTTGAAACATGTGGCCACTTCTTATAAAACTAAAAAGAAATAAAAAAAATTATTCAGATTTTTCTAGTTTTATAAGAAGTAGCAGGATATGGCCACAACAAAATGTTCAGGTGTGTCACTTCTTTCTGGATGAGGCTTAGAACATTTTGAACATCTCTCGTATATTATGACTATATCCTCAGCAGAGGTGTAAGACCCTCCTCTAAACTAAACTCTATGCATCTGATGGTGAGGCTCCATGTTTAAAGATTTTGGGAGTGTGTAGTTCTCCTCTTCGTCGCCATTACTCCCAGGTTCACTTTGAGGATTTATTTTTAGGTGAAACAGATCTATACGAAAATTTTTAGTATTGGATTGGAATACTTGTACGACTAGTTATATGAAACCATACAATTGCTTGC